>JAWRVZ010000433.1:220000-265000 GCA_037043235.1 Rhodeus uyekii | reverse complement strand
GTCCCTTTATAGTCTCCACCCACTCACACAATCCCCACCCCTTCATAGTCTCCACCCACTCACACAATCCCCGTCCCTTTATAGTCTCCACCCACTCACACAATCCCCGTCCCTTTATAGTCTCCGCCCACTCACACAATCCCCGTCCCTTTATAGTCTCCACCCACTCACACAATCCCCGTCCCTTCATAGTCTCCGCCCACTCACACAATCCCCGTCCCTTTACAGTCTCCGCCCACTCACACAATCCCCGTTCCTTCATAGTCTCCACCCACTCACACAATCCCCGTCCCTTAATAGTCTCCGCCCACTCACACAATCCCCGTCCCTTTATAGTCTCCGCCCACTCACACAATCCCCACCCCTTCACAGTCTCCGCTCACTCACTCACACAATCCCCACCCCGTCATAGTCTCCGCCCATTCACACAATCCCCGTCCCTTTACAGTCTCCGCCCACTCACACAATCCCCACCCCTTCACAGTCTTCGCCCACTCACACAATCCCCACCCCTTCATAGTCTCCGCCCATTCACACAATCCCCGTCCCTTCATAGTTTCCACCCACTCACACAATCCCCACCCCTTCATAGTCTCCGCCCACTCACACAATCCCCGTCCCTTCATAGTCTCCGCCCACTCACACAATCCCCGTCCCTTCATAGTCTCCGCCCACTCACACAATCCCCGTCCCTTCATAGTCTACGCCCACTCACACAATCTCCGTCCCTTCATAGTCTCCGCCCACTCACACAATCCCCACCCCTTCATAGTCTCCACCCACTCACACAATCTCCGTCCCTTCATAGTCTCCGCCCACTCACACAATCCCCGTCCCTTCACAGTCTCCGCCCACTCACACAATCCCCACCCCTTCATAGTCTCCGCCCACTCACACAATCCCCACCCCTTCATAGTCTCCGCCCACTCACACAATCCCCGTCCCTTCACAGTCTCCGCCCACTCACACAATCCCCACCCCTTCATAGTCTCCGCCCACTCACACAATCCCCACCCCTTCATAGTCTCCGCCCACTCACACAATCCCCACCCCTTCATAGTCTCCGCCCACTCACACAATCCCCACCCCTTCATAGTCTCCGCCCACTCACACAATCTCCGTCCCTTCGTAGTCTCCGCCCACTCACACAATCCCCGTCCCTTCGTAGTCTCCGCCCACTCATACATTTCCCACCCCTTCGCAGTCAAGAAAAGGATCTTCCGCCAGCAGTTGACATTGATATTCCAGGTACAGTGGAGTTATCTCGAGCTCGGGTAACTCGCCAGTCCGGTTATGTCAACGTTTTCGAAGTGGAACCACCAAACTCCCTATTTGTCTTAGCATTTTCTTATCAGTTATGTCGATATGTCACCTTTTATGTCGCTGAACCCTAATATCTCGAGCACAAAAGAGGGACAAAGTCGCCGCTTCACATCAGTTATGTGGATCCCGTGACTAATGACAGTACGAGTTCACTGCGCATGCGCTGAGTTCATGTTGCACGAGCATCACGGTCCGTACGGTCTCTCACTCCAATGACGCTTCACTCACTCTTGCGGTCAGTGCCGTGCAGCCGCTGAACAACTCGCACAACAATCAAGCGTTACAGATGCTCTCTTGGAAGAGGCGCAGGAGTTCACCTTCACTGTCCAGCAATTCCCAGATCACATTGACATCGACAAAGACGTCGTTACTGATAGAAGCTTAGAAGCATTTGTTTTCCAGCAGACTGTTAAAGGCAAAAAGCAACAAAGCATTTTAGAGTTTGTAAAGAAACCATAGTAACAGCGTCTGCAATACTTTCAGAACTGTGTCCGAGTGAAATAACTGTGTTATGAGCAAATGTGTTTATGTGTGTGTGACTGTGTTTACGCTGTGAGCGAAATTGTGTTTGCAATGTTGGAGAATATAATTACACGTTTGTATGGAGAATGGAAGGTGGTTTTTATCGTATGCTGGTAAATCCTGTAACGGCTGTCAGTGGTTGACGACTGCCCAGATGTTAAATGGAAATGAAAGAAAATTTGAGGCGATTAAACTGGTCACACGAGCTTTATAGATGGGTTTCACACTCTTCTCAAACATGTAAAGTACAAACCAGGAAAAAGAAAACACTCTGACAAACATCACAAATAAAAGAAGGAGAATAGAATCAGTAGATTATGCTATATAACAGTCAGCGGTAGAGCGGCGTCTCTCTCCCCTCACTCACACACACTCTCCTCCCCGCGCACACACACCAGAACACACACACACACACACCAGATCAGCACACAGAACTACATACGCCATCTTAAAGGTATATTCCCAACATAAGCATAAAGTAGCGTAACAATCTCTGCTGTTAGTTGCTTCACAAATGCCTTTTGTTGTTAGCAAACATATACAGTGTGTGTACATTTATATAGCATGCAGATCCTTCATCAAATACATAGATATATTGGGTGTTGGTTATCTCAATGCTTTTCCGCAACCCCCGAGCCCGTCAACATAACCCAACTCCACTGTATTACCAACTGGCCAAAATTATGGGATGGCAATAGAAGTGAAGTATATAATGTGTTCAGATCAAGTACTGTGGAGCTAAACCATTTAATGCTTTGTAAGTAATTATCAGGATTTATAAATGTATGTGTGTTTGATAGGAATCAGTGCTGGAACCAGATAATCTGCTCATATTTCCTGCTTCCAGTAAGAACTGGATCTGCTGTGTTTCGGAGCTGCTGGAGTTTGTTTATTAAGCGACAGATCAACCACCCAGTACAGCATTACAATCATCCAGCCTTCAGATCATCAACATCAACTCACTTTCTGCATTGAGAGCAAATGCCGTAATTTAGATATACATTTAAGATGGAAGAAGGTGGTTTTACAGATGCTAGAAACGTGGTTTTCAAATGAAAGATTGGCATCAAAGAGGTTTTTTTTCTTCATTCTATCTCTGCAGGAGTTTTGGGTTCTCGTCTCTGTCGTCTCTGGATTGATTAGTTCAGGGGTCGGCAACCAGCGCGCGGTGTGATACTCCTTTCTTCCGTGGGCGGAGCGAGCGCGGATAGCGGGAACGCTGCTACAAGTTACATGCAGGGGATGAAAGAGCCGCAGCACAGGGGTGAAAGAGCCCTGGATTAGTTGGAGACACTTAATATTCATCAATATTATTGATTGGTTTTTGTAAAGCTGCTGTTCAGATAAAACAAACTTTTGTTGCAGTATTTTCCTGTTATCTCTGTAAAGCTGCTTTGAAACAATGTCTGTTGTAAAAGCGCTATAGAAATAAAGGTGAGTTGAGTGAGGAAACGCCAGCAAACGTTCTCTCAGCGTTCTCTCAGCGTTACGAGCATCATGGCAGTGACTCAAACCACACTTCCTGTTGAACACATTGTGCTTAACGTCACATGTTGACTTTGATCAGATGTTCGGTGCCGCTGACAGCCGTAAATAATCCATCTTGAGTTGATGACGTGCCTCTGGGTTCTGCCGGGGTTCTGACAGGATTATGAGATTTGCGCGGGCAGGAACAGTTTTGGGAATATCAGTCTCGCTCCGCTGTGTGATCTATAAACACGAGCGTTAATCATCTGCGTCTGATCTCAGTCCAGCATCAATTACACAACGACTGTAGAAGAACAACACAAACACATAATGACTGCAGACGAGTCGGAGAACAGACACACGGAGATCCTTCAGAACATCAGACCATCCAGGAAGACGAGGATTCATCCGCTTCTAACGATCTCACTGAAACCCTGTCAAATCAGGGCTGTCTTTCAGAAACTCTGCTTTTATTTAATTATCTCTGGATTCCTCATGAATGGTTCAAATTAAAGTTTAGTGACTGAAAAGCATACATCATAAAACATACACGATTTCACAAAAATATGATTTTCTTATGCATTTAAAGTGTTCTACATTATATTTTAAGGGCTTTATTAAAATTAAAAATCAATAGCTTGTCTAATCAATTAAATGAAAAAAACAACAACAATTTTTTATTATTTATGAGTTAATACGAATACGAGAACAAAAATTGTGTCATATTTTATATATTTGATCAATAATAGTGTAAGTTATGTTTAGCTTCATTGAGTTTTGTCATTTATATGTTGGTCTAGTTTCCTTAATTTAGTTCACCTGTTGCTCATTTGGTTTCCTCGTTTACCCGTGTATTTTTGAGTTCTGTGTCGTCTTAAGAGTGTGTTCATGCTGATTTGTTTTCACCTGTGTTTTGTTTTTCATACTAAAGACTTTCCTTGCGTGTTTTCATTCCGACACACCATATTTTTTATTTTAAATGTCTGTTTTACTTTTTCTGGATTTATGTTTTAATAAAAATATATATTATCAAAGACAATATATCAATTCACTTCAGTTTTTAGGTAGTACAACTCAAATTAATTTTGATTAATTAAAATAAATAAAAAACACAAAGCATGAAAATTTAAAGAACATATCAATATTAACTTACTATAATTAATATAATATCATGAACCTCGTTGAGATTAATTTAGACTTGTTCTCAAGAGCTTAACTTGTGTGTGGGTTCTTGCTGCTAGGGTGTTCTGGGTGGTTGCCAGGGTGTTGCTAAGCGGTTGCTAGGGCGCTGCGTCTGGTGAAAGTGTTGTCTGCTGGTTTAATAATAGTAACACTTAGCACTGCAGGTTTAGTACTAGTGCTGCTTGACTTGGTGATCAGCTCTACTAAAGAGTGAAGTTTCCGCTCACACCGTCTCAGTCCTTCTGTTTCCTGAAGTTTTGTTCTGAATTCGAGGTCTTTGTTTGGTCGTCATGGAAACTGCCTCCGTTTAAGCAAAAAAGACCCACGGATCTCAGCACACGCAAAGCACACACAACCGCACACAGCAGCTTCATGCATACAGCGGCAGAAAGACTTTAATTAGTCATAAAAATCACGAATTGTAAATGACTTTCAATTCACTCGAGTGCGATCGGGTTCGGCACGAAACACACACACACACAAACATACCCACACACACGCCATCCTAGATGTTAATGCAATGTCAGGCTGAAGTGTGTGTGTGTGTGTGTGTGTGGGTGGGAATCGCTGAGAGCGTCGCTGATACATGTATCTCTCACACACACACACGGATCTGATGCTTGAGGAAGGGTCTCTGTGTGGGCGGGTTTGAGCAGCAACATCTCCGCGCAGAGAAAACATCCCTCACGCTCTCAGAACATTAGCCTCAGTCCATGTGTTCAATTCACAAACATCATCAACAACCAGCTCCATTAAAAGCAATAACGAACTGTCATTATTTACTCGCCCTCATGACGGTCTGCGCTCTTACACTGTTTCCATGCAGCATTATCATCATCAACCACAAATAAAACTATTAAAAGCATTTTAGTTCATTGCAACGGCTGAAATATTACATGAAAATGTAAACATTGCTCTGGAAACCAGCTGAAATTGAAGCACCAAAGTTAATTGGAAAATGGAAATAAAAACAAAAACTGAACAAACTTATCAAATGTAAATAGTAATAGAAAAATAGCAATGCAAAAGAACGGCAAAATGACTAAACCCTGAAAATTAAAAAATGATAAATGTTCATTTGAAATAGTAATATAATTTCTAAAAGACTGTTATTAATACTAAAATAACACTGTTTGCATGAAGTTAATCAATTTTGATTGACATCATTAAAATATGTAAAGCTAATAATATAATCGCATTAATTGTAAATAGAACAATTGTAATACAGTGGAGTTGGGTTATCTCAACGGCCTCGGGGGGCAAAAAAGCGTCGAGATATCCGATGATCGAGATAACCAACAGCAGTATGGCGATTTATTTGATGAAGGATCAGCATGCTATATAAATGTACACACACTGTATGTGTTTGCTAACAACAAAAGGCATATGTGCAGCAACTAACAATAGAATACCATAAAAACACCTTCCATTCTCCATACAAACCTTTAATTATATTCTCCAACATTGCAAACACAATTTCACTCACAGTGTAAACAGTCATAACATATTCATGAGGTCATCAAGCTGTACTGGATTGATATTTTCTTGCGTTCTGCCTGTCTAATGCGCTTTCTCAACAAATTCGGCTTCATCCCGTCTTTTAACAACCTTCAATCCGCAGCGGCGCTGAGCAGAGCTCACATCAGAACTAGAAACAGGTGTGTGTTTATCTAAGCCTCATAATCACTACCGCTCGTTACCGACCAATGTCAAAATATTTGAGAAAACCAATCAGATCAGAGAAGGCGGGCTTTATGCGCACACAGAAGCGGATGAGGCTTTGGGATGCGGCAGCACTCGCTGCTCGTTGAGAAGAGTAAGAACGAGATGTGCTTTCTCTTTAGAGATGCTGCACGGCACTGTGAGAGAAGCGTCACTGACAGAGCGACGTGCAACGCAAACTCAGCACATGCGCAGTGAACTCGGTACTATCTAACTGTCACGAGTTAACCATGTGAAGTGGTGAATTTGTCCCTCTTTTGTGCTCGTGATACTAGTGTTCGGCGACATTACCGAAAAGAAAATACTGAGACAAACAGGGAGTTTGGCGGTTCCACTTCAAAAAGGTCGACATAATAGGATTGGCGAGTTAACCGTGAGTCGAGATAAGAGAACTCCACTGTATATGCATTGAATGAACCACAGTTCTGTCATGATACTCTTGTGTTTGAGATGATAATAGATATACCCATGTTGATCAGTTTGGTCTCCTACACTGCTGCTGCTTTTTTTGCTGTTGTTTTTCCTGCTGAATTATTGTTGCTGTTTTTGCTGCTTCTTTTATTGTTGCTGCTGGTTTTCCTGCTGCTTTTATTGTTGCTGCTGTTTTTGCTGCTGCTTTTAATGTTGATGCTGTTTTGTTGTTGATGCTGTTTTTCCTGTTGCTGTTGCTTTTCTTGCTGCTTTTATTGTTGCTAATGTTTTTGTTGCTGCTGCTTTTAATGTTGCTGCTGTTTTTGCTGCTGCTTTTATTGTTGATGCTGTTTTTCCTGTTGCTGTTGCTTTTCTTGTTGCTAATGTTTTTGTTGTCGCTGCTGTTTTTGTTGCTGCTTTTAATGTTGCTGCTGTTTTTGCTGCTGCTTTTATTGTTGCTGCTGCTTTTATTGTTGATGCTGTTTTTATTGTTGATGCTGTTTTTCTTGCTGCTTTTGTTGCTGCTGCTGTTTTTATTGTTGATGCTGTTTTTATTGTTGATGCTGTTTTTCTTGCTGCTTTTGTTGCTGCTGCTGCTGTTTTTGTTGCTGCTGCTTTTATTGTTACTGCTGTTTTTCCGGTTGCTGTTGCTTTTCTTGCTGCTTTTATTGTTGCTAATGTTTTTGTTGCTGCTGCTTTTAATGTTGCTGCTGTTTTTGCTGCTGCTTTTATTGTTGCTTCTGTTTTGTTGTTGCTGCTGTTTTTCTTGCTGCTTTTGTTTTTGTTGTTGCTGCTGGTTTTGTTGCTGCTGCATTTATTGTTGCTGCTGTTTTTCCTGTTGCTGTTGCTTTTCTTGTTGCTAATGTTTTTGTTGTCGCTGCTGTTTTTGCTGCTGCTTTTAATGTTGCTGCTGCTTTTAATGTTGCTGCTGCTTTTATTGTTGCTGCTGCTGTTTTTCCCGCTGCTTTTATTGTTGCTGCTGCTTTTATTGTTGCTGTTTTTGCTGCTGCTTTTATTGTTGCTGTTTTTGCTGCTGCTTTTATTGCTGCTGCTGTTTTTATTGTTGCTGCTGTTTTTGCTTCTGTTTTTATTGTTGCTTTTATTGTTGCTGCTGTTTTTCCTGCTGCTTTTATTGTTGCTGCTGCTGTTTTTGTTTTGGTTCTTGCTGTTGCTGCAGATCAAGTACAGGACGTGCTAGTATAATTTCATACATAATACGCTGCTGTGAGCAAGTAAGACATGTCACGTGTCTGTCATGTCTCTGTCTACTTCCTGGTTCCTCCCGTCCTCTCCCAGTGTTTTTCCCTCATCAGCCCTTGTGTATATCAACCCTGTGTTCTCCTTCAGTCTTGGTTCTTCGATGTTTCATCCCTCATCCCTCCACACCCCTGACAACACGCTGCTGCTCTACAGTATAGTGTCCATGAATTACCCATGGCACATGTATACAGGTGGAGCTGGGGAGGGAGGAGGGGTTCTGAAAGCGCTGCACTGCTGCAGCAAATGCTAACCAAGTATTTGACGGTTGAGCAGCAGCTCACTGGCTACGGATACAGCAGGAACCGATCAGCCTGCGCCATCTAGAGTCTCATGACAGAACTTTAATGCATTATAGCACACATTTACTCCACATTTACACCTTTAGAAAGTAGAAACAAACAACTAACGACAACAACGTCATATCATATGTAACTAGGCATCTGAAAATATTGTAATGCATTTTTCTGATATATTATACTGCATATTGACCAGAATTACTTATGAAGAGAAATAATGCATTATCAATGACCTTTATAATGCATTTCAAGGTTATAGATTTCAAGTAGAGAGTAAGAGTTTTAATTTAAACACTCTGAAGTCTGCTGAAGTGATAATGCATTCTGTGACATTTATGCATTTGTCAGACGCTTTTATTCAAAGTGACTTGATTTGCTTTCAGTCTATATATGGTGTATAACATATTATCATGCATTCCCTGGAAATCAAACCCACGACCTTGGCAAAATATAAGTGGCTACTTAATGAAAATCTCCTCTCATGTGAAATGTGAATGTTTCGCATCATGATGTTTGTTTGCGAGACTCCAGAGAAGAAGTGACTTTTGACATTTGATTCTGTGAGAGTAAATAGTCACTTAAATCTGGCAGAAAGCATCACATGACTCCAGAAGTGACGGTGAAATGAAGACAGAACGTGTGAAGCGTCTCTTTAAGCTGACAGCTGATGTACAGCCAGTAAAGATCATATATGAATAATATATCAGACATCTGTGTGTGTCTCTGCTGGAGGAGATCACTTCACATCCTTCTCTGCAGAATCAGACTAAATATAGACATTTTGGATTAAAATGGATTCACTGCCTGTATTTCACATCTGGCTTTACTGTAAATGTGAGCCAGAGACGCTTTCGGCTGTGAGACGATCAGACGCTGGTTTATATTCTCATACGCCGATCGATCAGACGCTGTTTTTAACACCTGAGAAAACCTGCTATAAACTACATGCAGCACTTATTTCTTTCCATTTGATTTATATACACATGTATATTAATAAATATATATTATATTATATATTATAATTCAGTTAAATGCATTACATGTATCGGCATAAAAATAATTATTTGCATTACGTGCAATTATATTATATAATAATTTTGCATGAATTTTTGCAGTATAAGAACTGAATTTAATGTATTATATATTTTTCAGTAAATTTAATTTGTTTTATATATTTTGCTGTAAATTTAATTATTTGCTTTATATATAATTGCATTATTTTTGCACAATAAGAATTTAATTTAAAGCATTATATATACATTATACAATATATTACGCATTTTTGCCCTCTAAGAATTCAATATTTGGCAGTAAACTGAATTATTTGCATGACAAATGTTATATTTTTACAATACATTTTTTGCACTATAAGAATTATATATATATTGGTGGAAATATAATCATAGAATTATTTGCATTATATGTAATTATATTAATAATTTAGCAAGAATTTTTGCAGTATAAAAGCCGAATTTAATGTATTATATATTTTGCAGTAAATTTAATAATTTATTTTATATATTTTGCAGTAAATTTAATTATTTTCTTTATATGTAATGTATATAAATTTAATGCATTAATTTCATTTAAAGCATTTTATATAGACTATGCATTTTTGCACTATAAGAATTCAATATTTGGCAGTAAATTATCAGTAATTTTGGCAGTAAAATTATTTGCATGACAAATGTTATATTTTTAAAGTAAATTTTTTGCACTATAAGAATTAAATACAATGCATTAAATACTTTGCACTGAACTGAATGTTTTGCATCATATATTATACATTTCTACATTATATTTTACGCACAAAAAGAATACCGTTTAATGAAGATGCATTATATCCTGCATTACATGTAATTCCCGGCACAGAATCAGAAAGGCTGATCAGAGGAACAGAGATGCGGTCGCTAGCGTGTGTCAGACACACACACACACACACACACATCATGTGTGTAAAACACACACTCACTGCAGCCGCTGTAAACCAGCCGGAGATCTGCTCTAAACAATCACGCCATTTAAACACCAAATCCAGAAACTCTTCCCTTTAAAAGCCGCGGTTATCTTTCTCAACTTTCTGCCGTTCTGAACAGTCAATCCCACAATCCCTCACAGGAGGCTGAGCTTACAGGAAACGCAGGGATGCTCGGGTCAGCACACGACCTCTGACCCCACGACCTCTGGATCCCGCGGCGACCTCACGCCAGTGAGTTTCTGCACTGCAAACATCGCTCGCAACACCTTCACACGAAGAGTCGTTTGTGAACATTAAAAGTTGTGCATGGTTTGTAACTCATTAGCATAAGTCCCGCCTCTGGTGTTGATTGGCGTCTGTTTGCTCCGCCCTCAATCCTTGTCGTTGTGTGTGAGGCTGGAAGAGTGTGTGTCGTTCATGTGGAGACGCTGTTTCTGATTGATAAGGTAAAACCCACACCATCATTACTGTTCATACCTGTCAATCAAGAGCTGAGATTCCCATATGCTAATGAGCGTTTGGGTTCTGACCAATCAGAGCAGAGCACTCTCAGAGGGGCGGGGCTTAGAGAGACTGAATCTCCGAACGAAGCGTTTCAGACGCTGAGAGAAAGAGCTGATGCTGCAGTGGATATTATGAGAACATTACAGAGTTCCTGACTTTAAACGCATGCAATATTACAGCTGTATCAGAGAGTTAAATGTCCCCGCAGTGACTTACCGAAGAAGAGAGACAGCAGGCGTCTGTCTCTCTGTCCGCCTGTCTCTCACTCGCACTGAAAGTGTTCAGCTTCAGTCAAACTGTCCCTCCATCATCGCTCATGCTCACTGTCCTCAGATCAGTTCTAGCGCTGTCAGACGCGAAGGCTCCTCGCAGGGGCCAGTGGTGCGGTGAGGTGTGCTGTGAGCATCGCTCTTCCTCCTCCTCATCCTCCTCACTGGCGGCTCGGAAGCTCCGCGTCCTGCAGCGGCTGCTCCTGCGCGTTGAGTCCGCCTGACGCTGCGCTCTGCTCGGCCTGCGCGCGCTCGGGTCTCCGCCGTCTCCAGGGTAACGCGCTCATCGCGCGCGCGCTTCATCCCGTCGCTCCCGCACCATCGTCTTCATCGAGAACCAACGCGTTACATTCAGCGCGAGAGTCAGACGCGCAGCGCGCGAGTCGGGAATGATCCTGCGTGGGCGGACCGCGCGCGCGCCCTCATCCTCCTCTTCCTCTCTCACTGAAGCTCTACAGCGCGAGCCGCTACTACCTCTGCACGGGCGCGCGCGCGCGTGCACGCAGCCCTGATCGCGGGAGCGTCATTAACAAACGAACTTGATTAAGTGACATTAAACATGAGAAACTCCTCACAGGGAGTCGCGGATTCGAGTCCCGCGCGGGACGACAGTTTGAATTCACATGAACTCAAGAGTGTGTCAGATGAACCTGACGCGCTTCACATGTTGTTAGCATGTGTTAGCGGTGGGAGTGGCGCGCGCTGCGCACACAGAGACGCGGGTTCGAGTCCCGCGCGGGGCGACAGAGATCAGGAACATAAACTCTGTGACAGAAGCGGTTTCTCGCACAGTTTCCTATTTCAGATTCAACGGCAGTTCTTGCAAATTCAGTGACTAACAAAGTTAAAGCCATGAGATTGTTAACAGAAGATAATGCTGTCAGTCTCTTCCTGCAGCACACACTCTCACTCTCTCTCTAACACATAAATATATACTCTCACACTCACTCTCTCTCTCTCTAACACACACACACACACACACACACACACATAAATATATACTCTCTCGCTCTCACACACACTCACTCTCTCTCTCTCTAACACATAAATATATGCTCTCTCTCACACACACACACACTCACTCTCTCTCTCTCTAACACATAAATATATGCTCTCTCTCACACACACACACACACGCTCGCTCTCTCTCTAACACATAAATATATACTCTCACACTCACTCTCTCTCTCTCTAACACACACACACACACACACACACATAAATATATACTCTCTCGCTCTCACACACACTCACTCTCTCTCTCTCTAACACATAAATATATGCTCTCTCTCACACACACACACTCTCGCTCTCTCTCTAACACATAAATATATACTCTCACACTCACTCTCTCTCTCTCTAACACACACACACACACACACACACATAAATATATACTCTCTCGCTCTCACACACACTCTCTCTCTCTCTAACACACACACACACACACACACAGGGGATGGTTCAGTCCTGCACAGCTACACGGATCAGACCAACCGCATCACTGTGGGGAAGCTGGCTGGAGGCACAACGACTTACAGTTTCCATGACAACACAAGCCTTCAATCTGTGGATGGCTGTCCTCCATATTAAATAAGAACGAGTATAAAGCAAAAGGAAAAATAAAGAGAGAGAGTGAAAGATGGTCGGCCAAAGTGCTTTCATTCCCCCGAGCCTCACACAGCTAGCAATCTGTAATTATTGTCATGGTTACCAACAGAATAGCTGTGTGTGTGTGTGTGTGTGTGTGAGTGAGTGAGAGAGCGAGAGAGAGAGTGTGTGTATATGTGTGTGTGTGAGAGAGAGAGAGAGTGTGTGTATGTGTGTGTGAGAGAGAGTGTGTGTGTTGTGTATCTGCGTATGTTAATGTGTGTGTGTGTGTTTAGGTATGAATATAAATATAGCATAACCCTCTTCTGTCAGGATTCACTGGATTGCTCTCATGCTAATTCGCCCCGTTTAGTAAATCTGGCCCATAAAATGTTAAATTCACAGACAGTTGCAGCGGAGATTATCTCTTAATATTATTATCCTGCGGCTCTCATCAAGAACGAGAACTATAACCGTAAAGCAATGCTTTTCTTGTAAAGTATTATGTGAAACAACAACTATAACTATAAAGTTTTAATAATTGTTCAGTGCGACTGTAACGGCACAGAGGAACAATATCATCGGGTTCACTTTCAGTGAACATGAGAAGAGTTACGCCCAAAGGAGGCGGAGCCTCAGGGCCACACCCACCCATTACATCATCACCACAGACATATGGGAGTTCAGAGGTGTTTACCAGCTGGACCAATCGTACCTGACTCAGATGCGGTGAATGTGAGTGTGAGAGTGTGTGAATGTGTGTGTGTGTGTGTGTGTGTGTAAGTGTGTGTGTGTGTGTGTGTACCTGACTCAGATGCGGTGAATGTGAGTGTGAGAGTGTGTGAGTGTGTGTGTGTGTGTGTGTGTACCTGACTCAGATGCGGTGAATGTGAGTGTGAGAGTGTGTGAATGTGTGTGTGTGTGTGTGTGTAAGTGTGTGTGTGTACCTGACTCAGATGCGGTGAATGTGAGTGTGAGAGTGTGTGAGTGTGTGTGTGTGTGTGTGTGTGTGTGTGTGTAAGTGTGTGTGTGTGTGTGTGTGTGTGTAAGTGTGTGTGTGTGTGTGTGTGTACCTGACTCAGGATGCGGTGAATGTGAGTGTGAGAGTGTGTGAGTGTGTGTGTGTGTGTAAGTGAGTGTGTGTGTGTGTGTAAGTGAGTGTGAGTGTGTGTGTGTGTGTGTGTGTGTGTGTACCTGACTCAGGATGCGGTCTGCTATCTGCAGGTACGCTGACGGTCCTGCGCAGCAGTTTGTGTCGGTGAGAGACGGGACGGTGATCATTCATCAGCAATGGATGAACCTGAAAACACATACATCAATTTATCATCTATCTATAATAAACATGGAACTAATAAATGTGATGTGTTCATTCACAAAGATTATTGTTACCTACATCAAATAAGCTAATTTAAAGCTTTAGTTCAACCAAAAAATTTAAATTTTGACGTGATGTGTAACACGAGAATGAACCTCATTGGTTCTCGCTGAAGATCAAACGTGACGCGTAACACGAGAATGAGCCTCATTGGTTCTCGCTGAAGATCAAACGTGACGCGTAACACGAGAATGAGCCTCATTGGTTCTCGCTGAAGATCAAACGTGACGCGTAACACGAGAATGAGCCTCATTGGTTCTCGCTGAAGATCAAACGTGACGCGTAACACGAGAATGAACCTCATTGGTTCTCGCTGAAGATCAAACGTGACGCGTAACAGGAGAATGAACCTCATTGGTTCTCGCTGAAGATCAAACGTGACGCGCAACACGAGAATGAACCTCATTGGTTCTCGCTGAAGATCAAACGTGACGCGCAACACGAGAATGAACCTCATTGGTTCTCGCTGAAGATCAAACGTGACGCGTAACACGAGAATGAACCTCATTGGTTCTCGCTGAAGATCAAACGTGACGCGCAACACGAGAATGAACCTCATTGGTTCTCGCTGAAGATCAAACGTGACGCGCAACACGAGAATGAACCTCATTGGTTCTCGCTGAAGATCAAACGTGACGCGTAACACGAGAATGAGCCTCATTGGTTCTCGCTGAAGATCAAACGTGACGCGTAACACGAGAATGAACCTCATTGGTTCTCGCTGAAGATCAAACGCGACGCGTAACACGAGAATGAACCTCATTGGTTCTCGCTGAAGATCAAACGCGACGCGTAACACGAGAATGAACCTCATTGGTTCTCGCTGAAGATCAAACGCGACGCGTAACACGAGAATGAGCCTCATTGGTTCTCGCTGAAGATCAAACGCGACGCGTAACAGGAGAATGAACCTCATTGGTTCTCGCTGAAGATCAAACGTGACGCGTAACACGAGAATGAGCCTCATTGGTTCTCGCTGAAGATCAAACGTGACGCGTAACACGAGAATGAGCCTCATTGGTTCTCGCTGAAGATCAAACGTGACGCGTAACACGAGAATGAGCCTCATTGGTTCTCGCTGAAGATCAAACGTGACGCGTAACACGAGAATGAGCCTCATTGGTTCTCGCTGAAGCTCAAACGTGACGCGTAACACGAGAATGAGCCTCATTGGTTCTCGCTGAAGATCAAACGTGACGCGTAACACGAGAATGAGCCTCATTGGTTCTCGCTGAAGATCAAACGTGACGCGTAACACGAGAATGAACCTCATTGGTTCTCGCTGAAGATCAAACGTGACGCGTAACACGAGAATGAACCTCATTGGCTCTCGCTGAAGATCAAACGTGACGCGTAACAGGAGAATGAACCTCATTGGTTCTCGCTGAAGATCAAACGTGACGCGCAACACGAGAATGAACCTCATTGGTTCTCGCTGAAGATCAAACGTGACGCGTAACAGGAGAATGAGCCTCATTGGTTCTCGCTGAAGATCAAACGTGACGCGTAACACGAGAATGAGCCTCATTGGTTCTCGCTGAAGATCAAACGTGACGCGTAACACGAGAATGAGCCTCATTGGTTCTCGCTGAAGATCAAACGTGACGCGTAACACGAGAATGAGCCTCATTGGTTCTCGCTGAAGATCAAACGTGACGCGTAACACGAGAATGAGCCTCATTGGTTCTCGCTGAAGATCAAACGTGACGCGTAACAGGAGAATGAACCTCATTGGTTCTCGCTGAAGATCAAACGTGACGCGTAACACGAGAATGAACCTCATTGGCTCTCGCTGAAGATCAAACGTGACGCGTAACACGAGAATGAGCCTCATTGGCTCTCGCTGAAGATCAAACGTGACGCGTAACACGAGAATGAACCTCATTGGTTCTCGCTGAAGCTCAAACGTGACGCGTAACACGAGAATGAGCCTCATTGGTTCTCGCTGAAGATCAAACGTGACGCGTAACAGGAGAATGAACCTCATTGGTTCTCGCTGAAGATCAAACGTGACGCGTAACAGGAGAATGAACCTCATTGGTTCTCGCTGAAGATCAAACGTGACGCGTAACACGAGAATGAACCTCATTGGTTCTCGCTGAAGCTCAAACGTGACGCGTAACACGAGAATGAACCTCATTGGTTCTCGCTGAAGCTCAAACGTGACGCGTAACACGAGAATGAGCCTCATTGGTTCTCGCTGAAGATCAAACGTGACGCGTAACAGGAGAATGAACCTCATTGGTTCTCGCTGAAGATCAAACGTGACGCGTAACACGAGAATGAGCCTCATTGGTTCTCGCTGAAGATCAAACGTGACGCGTAACACGAGAATGAACCTCATTGGTTCTCGCTGAAGATCAAACGTGACGCGTAACACGAGAATGAGCCTCATTGGTTCTCGCTGAAGATCAAACGTGACGCGTAACACGAGAATGAGCCTCATTGGTTCTCGCTGAAGATCAAACGTGACGCGTAACACGAGAATGAGCCTCATTGGTTCTCGCTGAAGATCAAACGTGATGCGTAACACGAGAATGAGCCTCATTGGTTCTCGCTGAAGATCAAACGTGACGCGTAACACGAGAATGAACCTCATTGGTTCTCGCTGAAGATCAAACGTGACGCGTAACACGAGAATGAGCCTCATTGGTTCTCGCTGAAGATCAAACGTGACGCGTAACACGAGAATGAGCCTCATTGGTTCTCGCTGAAGATCAAACGTGACGCGTAACACGAGAATGAGCCTCATTGGTTCTCGCTGAACCTCAAACGCGACGCGTAACACGAGAATGAACCTCATTGGTTCTCGCTGAACCTCAAACGCGACGCGTAACACGAGAATGAACCTCATTGGTTCTCGCTGAACCTCAAACGCGACGCGTAACACGAGAATGATCCTCAATGGTTCTCGCTGAAGATCAAACGCGACTCGTAACAGGAGAATGAACCTCATTGGTTCTCGCTGAAGATCAAACGTGACGCGTAACAGGAGAATGAACCTCATTGGTTCTCGCTGAAGATCAAACGTGACGCGCAACACGAGAATGAACCTCATTGGTTCTCGCTGAAGATCAAACGTGACGCGTAACACGAGAATGAACCTCATTGGTTCTCGCTGAAGATCAAACGTGACGCGTAACACGAGAATGAACCTCATTGGTTCTCGCTGAAGATCAAACGTGACGCGCAACACGAGAATGAACCTCATTGGTTCTCGCTGAAGATCAAACGTGACGCGTAACACGAGAATGAGCCTCATTGGTTCTCGCTGAAGATCAAACGTGACGCGTAACACGAGAATGAGCCTCATTGGTTCTCGCTGAAGATCAAACGTGACGCGTAACACGAGAATGAACCTCATTGGTTCACGCTGAAGATCAAACGCGACGCGTAACACGAGAATGAACCTCATTGGTTCTCGCTGAAGATCAAACGCGACGCGTAACACGAGAATGAGCCTCATTGGTTCTCGCTGAAGATCAAACGCGACGCGTAACACGAGAATGAGCCTCATTGGTTCTCGCTGAAGATCAAACGTGACGCGTAACAGGAGAATGAACCTCATTGGTTCTCGCTGAAGATCAAACGTGACGCGTAACACGAGAATGAGCCTCATTGGTTCTCGCTGAAGATCAAACGTGACGCGTAACACGAGAATGAGCCTCATTGGTTCTCGCTGAAGATCAAACGTGACGCGTAACACGAGAATGAGCCTCATTGGTTCTCGCTGAAGATCAAACGTGACGCGTAACACGAGAATGAGCCTCATTGGTTCTCGCTGAAGATCAAACGTGACGCGTAACACGAGAATGAGCCTCATTGGTTCTCGCTGAAGATCAAACGTGACGCGTAACACGAGAATGAGCCTCATTGGTTCTCGCTGAAGATCAAACGTGACGCGTAACACGAGAATGAGCCTCATTGGTTCTCGCTGAAGATCAAACGTGACGCGTAACACGAGAATGAACCTCATTGGTTCTCGCTGAAGATCAAACGTGACGCGTAACACGAGAATGAACCTCATTGGCTCTCGCTGAAGATCAAACGTGACGCGTAACACGAGAATGAGCCTCATTGGCTCTCGCTGAAGATCAAACGTGACGCGTAACAGGAGAATGAACCTCATTGGTTCTCGCTGAAGATCAAACGTGACGCGTAACACGAGAATGAGCCTCATTGGTTCTCGCTGAAGATCAAACGTGACGCGTAACACGAGAATGAGCCTCATTGGTTCTCGCTGAAGATCAAACGTGACGCGTAACACGAGAATGAGCCTCATTGGTTCTCGCTGAAGATCAAACGTGACGCGTAACACGAGAATGAGCCTCATTGGTTCTCGCTGAAGATCAAACGCGACGCGTAACACGAGAATGAGCCTCATTGGTTCTCGCTGAAGATCAAACGCGACGCGTAACAGGAGAATGAACCTCATTGGTTCTCGCTGAAGATCAAACGCGACGCGTAACACGAGAATGAGCCTCATTGGTTCTCGCTGAAGATCAAACGTGACGCGTAACACGAGAATGAGCCTCATTGGTTCTCGCTGAAGATCAAACGTGACGCGTAACACGAGAATGAGCCTCATTGGTTCTCGCTGAAGATCAAACGTGACGCGTAACACGAGAATGAGCCTCATTGGTTCTCGCTGAAGATCAAACGTGACGCGTAACACGAGAATGAGCCTCATTGGTTCTCGCTGAAGATCAAACGTGACGCGTAACACGAGAATGAGCCTCATTGGTTCTCGCTGAAGATCAAACGTGACGCGTAACACGAGAATGAGCCTCATTGGTTCTCGCTGAAGATCAAACGTGACGCGTAACACGAGAATGAGCCTCATTGGTTCTCGCTGAAGATCAAACGTGACGCGTAACACGAGAATGAGCCTCATTGGTTCTCGCTGAAGATCAAACGTGACGCGTAACACGAGAATGAACCTCATTGGTTCTCGCTGAAGATCAAACGTGACGCGTAACACGAGAATGAGCCTCATTGGCTCTCGCTGAAGATCAAACGTGACGCGTAACACGAGAATGAGCCTCATTGGTTCTCGCTGAAGATCAAACGTGACGCGTAACAGGAGAATGAACCTCATTGGTTCTCGCTGAAGATCAAACGTGACGCGTAACACGAGAATGAGCCTCATTGGTTCTCGCTGAAGATCAAACGTGACGCGTAACACGAGAATGAGCCTCATTGGTTCTCGCTGAAGATCAAACGTGACGCGTAACACGAGAATGAGCCTCATTGGTTCTCGCTGAAGATCAAACGTGACGCGTAACACGAGAATGAGCCTCATTGGTTCTCGCTGAAGATCAAACGTGACGCGTAACACGAGAATGAGCCTCATTGGTTCTCGCTGAAGATCAAACGTGACGCGTAACACGAGAATGAGCCTCATTGGTTCTCGCTGAAGATCAAACGTGACGCGTAACACGAGAATGAGCCTCATTGGTTCTCGCTGAAGATCAAACGTGACGCGTAACACGAGAATGAGCCTCATTGGTTCTCGCTGAAGATCAAACGTGACGCGTAACACGAGAATGAGCCTCATTGGTTCTCGCTGAAGATCAAACGTGACGCGTAACACGAGAATGAGCCTCATTGGTTCTCGCTGAAGATCAAACGTGACGCGTAACACGAGAATGAACCTCATTGGTTCTCGCTGAAGATCAAACGTGACGCGTAACACGAGAATGAGCCTCATTGGTTCTCGCTGAAGATCAAACGTGACGCGTAACACGAGAATGAACCTCATTGGTTCTCGCTGAAGCTCAAACGTGACGCGTAACACGAGAATGAGCCTCATTGGTTCTCGCTGAAGATCAAACGTGACGCGTAACAGGAGAATGAACCTCATTGGTTCTCGCTGAAGATCAAACGTGACGCGTAACACGAGAATGAACCTCATTGGTTCTCGCTGAAGCTCAAACGTGACGCGTAACACGAGAATGAACCTCATTGGTTCTCGCTGAAGCTCAAACGTGACGCGTAACACGAGAATGAGCCTCATTGGTTCTCGCTGAAGATCAAACGTGACGCGTAACAGGAGAATGAACCTCATTGGTTCTCGCTGAAGATCAAACGTGACGCGTAACAGGAGAATGAACCTCATTGGTTCTCGCTGAAGATCAAACGTGACGCGTAACACGAGAATGAGCCTCATTGGTTCTCGCTGAAGATCAAACGTGACGCGTAACACGAGAATGAACCTCATTGGTTCTCGCTGAAGATCAAACGTGACGCGTAACACGAGAATGAGCCTCATTGGTTCTCGCTGAAGATCAAACGTGACGCGTAACACGAGAATGAGCCTCATTGGTTCTCGCTGAAGATCAAACGTGACGCGTAACACGAGAATGAGCCTCATTGGTTCTCGCTGAACCTCAAACGCGACGCGTAACACGAGAATGAGCCTCATTGGTTCTCGCTGAAGATCAAACGCGACGCGTAACAGGAGAATGAACCTCATTGGTTCTCGCTGAAGATCAAACGTGACGCGTAACACGAGAATGAGCCTCATTGGTTCTCGCTGAAGCTCAAACGTGACGCGTAACACGAGAATGAGCCTCATTGGTTCTCGCTGAACCTCAAACGCGACGCGTAACACGAGAATGAACCTCATTGGTTCTCGCTGAACCTCAAACGCGACGCGTAACACGAGAATGAACCTCATTGGTTCTCGCTGAACCTCAAACGCGACGCGTAACACGAGAATGATCCTCAATGGTTCTCGCTGAAGATCAAACGCGACGCGTAACACGAGAATGAACCTCATTGGTTCTCGCTGAAGATCAAACGCGACGCGTAACACGAGAATGAACCTCATTGGTTCTCGCTGAACCTCAAACGCGACGCGTAACACGAGAATGATCCTCATGGGTTCTCGCTGAACCTCAAACGCGACGCGTAACACGAGAATGATCCTCATTGGTTCTCGCTGAACCTCAAACGCGACGCGTAACACGAGAATGAACCTCATTGGTTCTCGCTGAAGATCAAACGCGACGCGTAACACGAGAATGAACCTCATTGGTTCTCGCTGAAGATCAAACGCGACGCGTAACACGAGAATGATCCTCATTGGTTCTCGCTGAACCTCAAACGCGACGCGTAACACGAGAATGAACCTCATTGGTTCTCGCTGAAGATCAAACGCGACGCGTAACACGAGAATGATCCTCATTGGTTCTCGCTGAAGATCAAACGTGACGCGTAACACGAGAATGAACCTCATTGGTTCTCGCTGAAGATCAAACGCGACGCGTAACACGAGAAAGAACCTCATTGGTTCTCGCTGAAGATCAAACGCGACGCGTAACACGAGAATGAACCTCATTGGTTCTCGCTGAAGATCAAACGCGACGCGTAACACGAGAATGAACCTCATTGGTTCTCGCTGAAGATCAAACGCGACGCGTAACACGAGAATGAGCCTCATTGGTTCTCGCTGAACCTCAAACGCGACGCGTAACACGAGAATAATCCCTGTATGCGAAGTTAGTTGCGGAATTGTCGATAGAAGGACAGAATTTAGGGACAGAGAGTTAATTTTATCAAGATCTTCATTAGTGTTCCGTAGGTGGTTTGGTGAAGATTTGGAACAACACGAGAGTAATTAATGACTTTTTTTTCATTTTGGATAAACTAACCGTTGAACTGCACTTTTTCAGCAGTGTTGATCAGAGATACCCTTTTTGAGGTCAGATTGCAGTGATCATTCTGCTTCATTATCCACACAAACAGTAGAGCATGTGCCAGTAACACAATGCTTATTTACAAAAAATGATGTATTTATATGATTAGTTTCTGCACAGTAGAGTTTAAAAGCAGCTTCCTCAACACCGATGCTGATGATGCAAGAGAGTCATCAAAGGCCTGCAGCTCCCTCTAGTGTTCACAGCTGTGAGTGTGTGTGTGTGTGTGTGTGTGTGTGTGAGCACCTCCTCTTGATCCAGCAGGTAGAACTGGTCTCCATCTCTGACGCGGATCTGGCGCGTCCAGCCGGGGGAGTCGTGTGCGTGGCCATTCAGAGGAGTGTGAGGCCGAGAACATGGAGACACACACCTTCCATCTAAACACACACACACACACACACACACACACAAAATCATTAGTGCATATGATACAGCTGAACACTTAATTTACACAATATATATTCAAAACAAACAAATCATTAATGGCACGTTACTGTCATATTTACAGACGACCACTTGAATAAAAATAGGAAACTTTGAACATCAAGCTCAGCAGGTCATAAATAATGTTTAATTACATTGTTCATAATTATTACAATAATTATTTTAAATTACATCTAGAATAATGTAAGCTAAATCCATCTTTGTGTAACAATAACAATGTTATTTTTGTAATGCTGTAAGTTATAGTATTTGCTTTGTGTAACATTTATAGCAATAAAAAAAGATATTTTACAGCAATAATTTGTTTTAAATATATCAATAAAAAAAACTTATAATAAACTCCAGAACGGGTAACAAATCTCAGATTTAAGGAATAACTCGTTAGGGTTCAAGTGTTGATGAGTTTACAGGAGCAATAATGCTGACCAATCAGGAGTCAGGACGGACACGCTTGCTACAGTTATTAAATTCAACAGATGACGTCAAACTGGTGACGTGTGATGTTGAAAGTAGAGAGGTCACGACCTCTAGGCCAGCATGGGTCACATGACTCAAGCACTCGAAGCCCACGGTTCATGGAAAGCACGTATCGGGATGATATCGGGATCATATGCGGAACAGTAACGCTCAATACGCCATATATGGAAACACAAGACAAATTTAAAACTCATTCTGACACTTGCTTTTGTGTCCCGATCGCCCCCACAGCGCGCAAGAGAGAGAGAGAGAGAGAGTGAAAGAGAGGGAGTGAGATAGTGAGAGAGAGAGAGAGAGAGAGAGAGAGAGAGGGAGGAAGATGGGTTACAGCCCAAGAGATGTCACTTCCGTGACGCCCACTCTCTCTCTCTCTCGTTCGCTCGCTCGAACACCCCCAGCCTGTTACCATGACGACCACGGCCGAGCGGGCTAAAAAACGACTTAAAGCGACCGATATAGCGTAAGAGAGAGGGATTATGAAAGAGAGGAAAAGGAAAGGGAGAGAGGTGGGTGTCAGATGGAAGTGTTTGAGTACAGCATGAAAACGGGATGAGAGGAGAGAACTATTCTGGAAGAGGGAGCCAACTCTGCGTTGTCATGGCAACCGTGATGGATGTAATCTCTCTCACTCTGTAGGTGGGAGTCTCTTCCTCCTCTGGCAGCTGGACCCGCAACACATGTGCTGTCGAAAACATTCTCCAGAACACTTTCCTCAGTCCATCCCAGCGGAGAGATGTGACATTCAGAGGCTTATTGAGTCACGATCAGCGAGAGCTCAAGGTCATTCAGGAGGAACTCATGTAGTGTTTACCGCTAATTACAATCACTATTTCTACAAACATGCACTTTTCAAAAATCAGTGGTTTGCCTCTCAAAATCATTGAACATCAGATACAGAAAATCCTGCTGACACTGAACATCAGATCCAGAGCCAGGAAGAGTTAAACCATCAGAAACACACACACTGAATATTTATCAGCCAGCAGTTCTGTACGTAAAGACAAAGGTCAAAGGTCAGAGCACAGAAAAGCAGATTTAGCATCTAGAAATCACGCTGCGCTTCTGAAGCGTCTGCACAGAAACCAACGTTAATAAAGACGCACATGCTCTTAGAAATGAAATCCATGAAGAATCAAGAACATCTTTTTCCATAAAGCAGATTAACTTTAAGTATTTGGAAAGTATGTTGTGTTCATCAATGACTGATGCCCACAGAACTCCATATTTCCATAATGTCACAGCTAAACTCGCAGGAACACGGCTTCGGCGTTAAACAGGTTTATTATTAAAAGCCTTTTCTGCAGCAGTGCTGATGAAGGGAAACGAGAGCGCTTGTGATTGATGCACTGAATGTGTGATTCTTACATAAACGCTCAGAACAGGCCACGTGTTCAGCAGTGATCTGGACTGTCAGAACACAGCGAGATCGAGAATATGAGCTCAGGAACACAGATTCATGTATATGTACACTGACAACAAGCATTAGACTGAACATATGAACAAGATGATTCATAAACTGTCCATTAATGTAAAACTCACCAAATACATAAACAGACAAATGCAAAACTATTATAATAGAGCAGCTGGAAGAAAACTAAGGTAGAGGTTTTTCACATTTCATGGAAAGACAGCTCTATTGCATTCAGAAAGGCTTTTAAAAAAAACTATTTCTGCTTACCTTTCAACTGTCTTAGAAAAAAACCCACACCTCTTGGTATTTATTGATACATTGGCTTACAAATATAGTATAACTATTACTTCTAACACTGAAGATAGCTTTATAAATAATCTTCCTGATCAGTTTCATCTACTTAACATGTCGACCGGGGGGGTCGATATCAACTCTCTCTTTTCCAGCACTTTAGACACTGTTGCTCCGTTGCGCTTAAAGAAGATTAAAGAAAATAGTCCAACACCGTGGTACAACGAGCACACCCGGGCCCTCAAGAGAGCAGCCAGAAAAATGGAGCGGAGCTGGAAAAAAACTAAGCTTGAGGTTTTTCGCATTTCATGGAAAGACAGCTCTATTGCATTCAGAAAGGCCTTAAAATCAGCTAGATCTGCTTACTTTTCTACCCTCTTAGAAGAAAACAAATACAACCCCAGGTATTTATTTGATACAGTGACTAAATTAACAAGAAATAAAGCCTCAACCCCAGATGCTTTAAAACAGCACAGCAGTAATGACTTCATGGACTTCTTTACTTGCAAAATTCATAACATTAGAGAGAAAGTTATAACCATAGGCGGAGTTTGGGGGGGGGCTGGGGGGGGGCACTGCCCCCCCAGACCAGAGCCAATTAATGCCTGCCTTGTGCTTTGAATATGTTTTTTTTTGTTATTACAGAATTCATATTTTCTCGTTTTATTTGTTTTATCTTATTAGTTCTGTGTATAGAATGAGTAAGATGTGGCTAATTAATTTTTTATTACCGTAGCTTTATTACATTCTCCCGCGATTTGCTAATCTCAAAGTATCGCGGTACGTGAGTGGACGCTCTTCTCGTTCTGTTTTACGCGCTGAATAAACAAAATGGACATTAGTCGTTTTTTTAATAAATCCACTACTAAAAGTGTCAAATCTATCAGAAGAGAAGACAGTGGACATCTACGCATCTCGGAAAAAGAGGCGGCTTCTTCTGCATTAGGTAAGATATTGTAATGTCTGAAGTAGTTCTATGACAGGTCAAGGGAGGATCTGTTTATGAACTTTAATCGGAACGAAGAACAACACACTGTAACAAGCGCACCCGTCTATTAAACACACTCGCTTTGCACTTCTGAACTCCCCGTGTTAACCCTATCACTGCCGATGCAAAACAAAACAGCAACTACAAAGAGTCTGTTCTATTCGCTATTCTTTGTATAAAGCAGTGGTTCTCAAATAGTGGGGCGCGCGTTACCCTGGGGTACATGCTTTGCCAGGGAGTAGGTTTTCTTGCACTGAACAAGAGCAGAAGTTCAGATAATCATCCCTTCATCCTTTGACGTGACCTACGATCACGCCGGTGTTCATGTGTCACGTGATCAACCACTAAATTCACACGTGTTTTCACGCGATATCTGGCACTGAGCCAAAAAAAAAAGACGGGCTCAGAGCTTGTCATTTGTCACAACAACTCAGTGTTTTCAACCACATAAGATTTCTTTTAGGTTTCAACAAGTTGGTGACTATTTTGAATTATCTATTATACAGCGCTTTTTGTGACTGCGGTATGTCAGGTGACAAGCATGACGCGTTTTCTCTTCCTAGGGGGGCGTGACAGAAAATAATTGAGAAGCACTGGTATAATTGTTCATTGTAAATGTATTTTATATGTAAAATTAATGATATATAAATATGATATAAAAAAAACTGAGCTCGTGGTCTGGTGCCCCCCCAAGCACAAAAGTGAAACTCCGCCTATGGTTATAACCATGCAACCGTCTATTACAATATCACAAAATACAGTAAATTTTAGTGTCCCTGAAGAAAAATTCCACTCCTTCATTGCTATTGGGGAGGAAGAATTGTCTAAACTCGTTAAATCATCAAAATCAACAACATGGAAGGAAACATGAAGTGTGAAGAGACACAACAAGACTGTGACAATTCTACAGAATTAGTTCATTACAGGCCGATATTGAATCTACATGTCTGTCAAAGATTCTAGAAAAGACAATATCCTCACAACTATGTTCCTTTCTAGAAAGAAACGGCATCTGATCATATACAAGAGAACAAGACGATTTATCAACTGAAAATATATGCAAAGCTTGCAAATTACATACAGTTACTTACTGTAAAATTGTTAAAATTATATATTTAGCATAAAATAGTGAACGTAAAAATATGAACTATTAAATTTACATGTTTGAACAAGATGATTAAAATACAACTAGAGTCCATTTAAATTATATTCATCCAATAATCATCCAATATTCTATTAATATATTAAATGTGAACAAGATAAAATAAAAAACTGTAAATGTAACTGTGGCGAGCAGGGCGGGGTCGAGGGACCGTGAGAGCGTCACGAGAGCCGGTGGCGTGATTGAGAATGAGCGACACCTGCGAGCCATCGGTCTCTCGATTCTCACGGAGGAGCGGAGACTTAAAAGGAGGAGCGACGACAGTGAAAGCGAGAGAGGACCAGGCCTGGGACTTTATGTTATGTTTTGTGTGGGCGGCGGTCGACCGCGAGGGGCCGCCGCCATTACTTTCGTTTTGGATTTATGTTTTATTTTGATTATTAAAGTCTTTAAATGTTTGCCGGTTCCCGCCTCCTTCCTCCCTGAACAAAGACATTGTTACACTGGTGCCGAAACCCGGGAGGTTGGAGGGACACGCTGTCAAAGAGCCCTCGCTGCCGGGAGGGCTCGCGGTGCTGCGGAGGTCGGGCAGCACGAGAGAAGACGAGAGGTCCGTCAGATGCTGCCCGCGGCGGTGGCGCTGGAGCGCCGAAGGATCGCGTGGGACGGAGAGCCCTGCCGTGCTCCTGGGTCGAGGTGGGAGGCTGCCGTCCGTGAGGGAGCGGAGGAGTCGCCCGTTCGCCAGCGCGCCGGAGCCTGCTGCCGTCCGCCGTGAACGGGGAGGAGCGGGGAACGGGGACTCGCTGCCGGCTGCCCTCGCAAGGAGGAGTCGTCGCCGGCCACCAGGAGGCGGAGGAGCGCCAGCCCGTCCACGGATCTGCGTCCAGTGCCATCGCACAGCACCGCGAGGAAGAAGCTCTCGAGCGGTCGAGGACCGAGAGGCAGCGTGTCGGGGAACCGGACCAAGATTTTTTTTTTTTCCTTTCTTTTTCCTCTCTCCCCTCTCTCGTCGCTGTCGCTCCTCTTGTCTCCGTTTCCTTTTCCCTCGCCTCGTCTGTCCTTACCCCCAGGTACCGCGGCCGCCGTGATCGCCCCCCCCGGAGGAGGGGGGGGGGGGGGGGAGTAGAGCGCAGACTCGTGGGTACCCCCCGGCCTGCGAAGGGCGTTGGGGGTATGTGGCGAGCAGGGCGGGGTCGAGGGACCGTGAGAGCGTCACGAGAGCCGGTGGCGTGATTGGTAATGAGCGCCACCTGCGAAGCCACCGGTGTCTCGAGTCTCACGGAGGAGCGGAGACTTAAAAGGAGGAGCGACGACAGTGAAAGCGAGAGAGGACCAGGCCTGGGACTTTATGTTGTGTTTTGTGTGGGCGGCAGTTGTCCGTGAGGAACTGCCGCCATTACTTTCGTTTTGGATTTATGTTTTATTTTGATTATTAAAGTCTTTAAATGTTTGCCGGTTCCCGCCTCCTTCCTCCCTGAACAAAGACATTGTTACAGTAACATTTACAAATTAAATGCTATTATATTTATTTATTACACAGTATGTGAATAAGAATAATCAACTCTAAATGTAAAATTATATATATATATCATGATCTGAACACTATTTCCTTTGATACTGTAATTATATTTAAATTATATATTTTATAATTAAATTATATATTTAAATTTAATATTCAAATAATCAAACTCTCATTCAAAAACGTTTTGCAATTTGTAATGTCATAATGAAGCCTAATGTATTAAACAAACATTTTATTGCTGTTATTTACATTACTAGATCAAATGGTCAACTTTTATAATTAATTCTGAGATGTTGCTGGAGGTTTTTAGTCTGTCGTTGCAAACAGAAGTCCTGCGAACAAATGCACCGTTGCAACACACACTGAAACACACACACACTCACATCCATCACAATCATCACAACATTGACAACATGACCATCGCATTTGGTTCTTTGGATGATTGTAATGCTGTACTGGGTGGTTGATCTGTCGCTTAATAAACAAACTCTGAAACACAGCAGATCCAGTTCTTACTGGAAGCAGGAAGTGTGAGCAGATTATCCGGTTCCAGCACTGATTCCTATTAAACACACATACATTTATAAATCCTGATCATTACTTACTAAACATTAAATGGTTTAGCTCCACAGTACTTGATCTGAACACATTATAGTCCTTCACGTCTATTGCATCCCATAATTCTGTTCAGCTTATAATACCTAGAATATCAAAGTCAACTGCTGGCGGTCGATCCTTTTCCTATTTAGCTCCTAAACTCTGGAACAGTCTTCCTTTTACAGTTCGGGAAGCAGACACACTCTGTCAGTTTAAATGTAGACTAAAAACACATCTCTTCAACCTGGCATACACACACACACACACACACACACAAACACATTTTACTTTCATTTACATTCATGCATTTATCTTTTATCATCGCATTCAAGAAACACATTGACATTCTAATCAGTTCTTGCTTTCCCTGGGAATCGAACCCACGACCTTGATGTTGCAAGCGCTGCTCTCTACTGTTAGAGATGCAGGAAACCACACACACACTCCCTCTCACACACACTAAATCTCTCTCTCTAACACACACACACACACACACACAAACTCTCTCTTACATTTACACACACACACACTCACACACACAGACTCTCTCACTCTCTCTCTCACACACACACACACACACACACACACACACTCTCACTCACACACATACTCTCTCACACACACTCTCTCACTCTCTCTCTCACACACACACACACACACACACACACACTATCACGCTCTCTCACACACACACACACACACAAACTCTCTCTTACATTTACACACACACACGCACACTCTCTCACTCACACACACACACACTCACACACACAGACTCTCTCACTCTCTCTCACACACACACACACACACACACTATCACTCACACACACACACACACACACACACACTCACACACACTATCACGCTCTCTCTCTCACACACACACACACACACACTCTCTCACTCACACACACTCTCACTCTTTATCTCTTAGACACACACACACACACACTCTCTCACTCACACACACTCTCACACTCACACACACTCTCACTCTTTATCTCTTAGACACACACACACACACTCTCACTCATACACACACAATGTCACTAATTTCAGCCCTCTTTTCCAAACAATGTTCTTCCAGCGAACAAGGAACGTTCCCTCAACGTTATGTATAAACATTAGTACAACGTTTGATATCTGCTCTTTAATAATGTTCTCATTGTGAACGTTGCGAAAACATTCAGGAATTCCATCATTAAATGGCATGTTTGTCTGTCAGTGAAACTCAGCATGTGTATTTACTCTATTCAACACAACGATATCAAAGCAACCAGCCAATCAGATCCCAGCTCAGATAAACTACACTTCTGTTTCCGTTTCATTCGCTGATTCAAACTAAACCTGATTAACGAATCCGTTTCATTCGCTGATTCAAACTAAACCTGATTAACAAATCCGTTTCATTCGCTGATTCAAACTAAACCTGATTAATGAATCCGTTTCATTCGCTGATTCAAACTAAACCTGATTAACAAATCCGTTTCATTCGCTGATTCAAACTAAACCTGATTAACGAATCAATTTCATTTGCTGATTCAAACTAAACCTGATTAACAAATCCGTTTCATTCGCTGATTCAAACTAAACCTGATTAACGAATCCGTTTCATTCGCTGATTCAAACTAAACCTGATTAACGAATCCGTTTCATTCGCTGATTCAAACTAAACCTGATTAACAAATCCGTTTCATTCGCTGATTCAAACTAAACCTGATTAACGAATCCGTTTCATTCGCTGATTCAAACTAAACCTGATTAACGAATCCGTTTCATTCGCTGATTCAAACTAAACCTGATTAACGAATCCGTTTCATTCGCTGATTCAAACTAAGCCTGATTAATGAATCCGTTTCATTCGCTGATTCAAACTAAGCCTGATTAACGAATCCGTTTCATTCGCTGATTCAAACTAAGCCTGATTAATGAATCCGTTTCATTCGCTGATTCAAACTAAACCTGATTAACAAATCCGTTTCATTCGCTGATTCAAACTAAACCTGATTAATGAATCCGTTTCATTCGCTGATTCAAACTAAACCTGATTAACGAATCCGTTTCATTCGCTGATTCAAACTAAACCTGATTAACAAATCCGTTTCATTCGCTGATTCAAACTAAACCTGATTTACTGTTTATTACAGTGAAGCTGCTTTGAAATAACATGTATTGAATAAAGTGCTGTCTATATAAACTGGAGTTGGTTGTGCTGTGCAGAAGCGCAGCGACATTGAAACCTCCTCCAGCTCAATGTAAATGACCTCTTGAGTTCAGAATGAGTGTTTCACTGCCGCACGACTGACCCTCATCCTCATCCTCGCTATCCTCATCATCTTCATCCTCACCACATCATCTCACAGGCGTCTCTTCATCAGCGATGCACAAACACTCCATAATTCAAGAAACATGCATTTAACGTCATTAAACCACATGCATAACTGATAGTAAAGAAACATAATTAGGCCTAATATAGTTAAAACCCATCAAATGTGAAGAGACACACAGGGAATTCTGGGAATGCAGTTCAGAGCTGTTAATTACAGGAGTATTCATTGGCTCTCGCCTCTAGAGCTGCAGGTGTAACTGTGTGATCACAGGATTCCATCAGATCAATCACGTGCTGATAATCGATTAACAAAGTGTTTGTTGATGCTCGCGCGTGTTCCGGAAGCGCTCTCTCTCTCGCGCGCGCACGGGCCGCTCCTGGCTCGGTTCGGTTCGGGATCTATAAATAAACCGCTGCTCCTGATGATCGATCAGAGGCGCGCTCGCGCGAGAGCAGTATCGATGAGCGATCGGGGATCGATCCCAACGCTTACCTTGTGAAGACACATAGGACATGATCCTCCGGCACGGACCGAGATCAGCTCGCGCGCGGCGCATCCATCATCTCCTCCAGCGCGACAACATTCAAAAATAAAACAGCGAAATGACGCAAAGCTGTCGGACGCGAGCCGGGGAGTCGGGGCGGGCGCGCGCACGGCGAGGCGCGCTCACGCGAGGTGCTCTTATTGATCTGAACACTGATCGAAACGATCTGCTGATCACTTTGCGCTGCCCGTCACCGAACGCAAGCGCGCACTCGCACGCACACGGAAACGCGCACAGGCACGCGCGCAACCGGTACAGCGCGTGCCAATGAGTGAGTGATCGATACCGAGAAATATAATATGGAGTAACGTGTCATTTATTCCTGAAATCATGACTACAGTAAAACAGTGTAATATTATATCAGTGTAAAACAGCTGTTTTCTATGTGAATATATAGTAAAGTGTCATTTATTCCAGTGATTAAAGCTGAATTTATTAGATGATAAATACAGTAAAACAGTGTAATATTATATCAGTGTAAAACAGCTGTTTTATATGTGAATATATAGTAAAGTGTCATTTATTCCTGTGATTAAAGCTGAATTTATTAGATGATAAATACAGTAAAACAGTGTAATATTATATCAGTGTAAAACAGCTGTTTTCTGTGTGAATATATAGTAAAGTGTCATTTATTCCTGTGATTAAAGCTGAATTTATTAGATGATAAATACAGTAAAACAGTGTAATATTATATCAGTGTAAAACAGCTGTTTTCTGTGTGAATATATAGTAAAGTGTCATTTATTCCAGTGATTAAAGCTGAATTTATTAGATGATAAATACAGTAAAACAGTGTAATATTATATCAGTGTAAAACAGCTGTTTTCTATGTGAATATATAGTAAAGTGTCATTTATTCCTGTGATTAAAGCTGAATTTATTAGATGATAAATACAGTAAAACAGTGTAATATTATATCAGTGTAAAACAGCTGTTTTCTATGTGAATATATAGTAAAGTGTCATTTATTCCTATGATCTTCATGATCTGAAAGTATTTCTATTCTCCTGGATTAATAAAACGGGGTTCAAATGGCATTTATTGACCTGGAAAAGGCATGGAAATGTATTACATTCTTAAAATGTCATTATAATAATTATTATACATTTTTCAACTCATATTTTTCAGTAATCACAAACAATTAATAACTAAGTAAATTATTGAAAAATTATGGACTCAAATTATTTGAATGAAATATTATTAATATAATTCTAATATGTATACGTACATATTCTTTTAAATAATTCTGGGATTTAATAATGTCAATGTATAATCATTTTAATGAAATCTAAGTATATTTCTAATATATTTATATACAGTATATATTATATTTATGTAAATAATTATGGAATTGTATTTTTTCAATGTTATAATTTTATTTCATTATTTTAATTAAACAGTATTATTACTATACATTATATATATATATATATATATATATATATATATATATATGTATATATATATATAATTACAATAAAGCTTATTTTAATTTATCTATTTTTTATTTCATTATTTTAATGAAATTGTATTATTATTATTATTATAACCTACTATAACATACATTTATTATAGTATTTAATTCAAAATTAAATTAAGAAATGCTTGTGAATTAAATAATTATCGTAACTAAGTAAATTATTGAACAAAGATTGTGGAATGTAATTGTTTCAATGTATAATTATTTTAATTAAATATTATGATTGTAATCTATGTAATGTTTAAATATAGAAATAAAATAAAGTAAATAACTCTGGAATCAAATTAATTCCATGTAATTGTGTGTATATATATATATATATATATATATATATATATATATATATATATATATATATAGTAAAATATAAGTAAAATAATTCTGGAATTTAGTTATTTCAACGTATAATTATTTTAATGAAAAATCACTATAATTCTAATATATGTAAATATTTCATGTAAATAATTCTGGAATTTTATTTCAATATAAATATATACACTGAAATAAAATTGTAGAATTATTTTAATTTTAAATTAAATTAAATATATAATAAACATTCAATTTGTCTGAAATATTATTATTATAATAATCAACTATAATATACATTTATAATGTAATTCAATCAGAGATTAAATTAAGAAATGCTGGTAAATTAAATCACTGTCGTCGTTATGAAAACGCATTTTGTGCTGAAAATCAGTTTTTTCTGAAACTGCTGGATCAGATCTGCTCATCACAAACATCCCATAATTCAATGCTGTTTTCCCTCCAAAAGGACAGACCACTGATTGTTAAAAAAGACTGGCAGCAAAACATGAATCAATGAAACAATAATAAAGAATTAAACTGACGGATGACAATAACAGACTAATGTTATGAAACAAACACAAAATAAATACATGAAAATATATTTATGTTAATACAATAAAAAATGCTTAAAAAGAATACGTTAATAAATAAATACAAAAATAATTGTTGGAAATGAATAAAATGTGATCCATATTCAATCAATAATCCTCAAAAGTGCAGTCAGACGCAACGACACGTTTCAACAAAAGCAGGTTTATTTCGGCAATGATCAGAAACATCACTCACTTTGCATCGTTAGTACAATCTTGAGTAATACAAATCTTTATGTCTTTTCATGCCTACAGAAAATATGCAAAAATAATAACAGTAGTAATATAAATAATGGTTCTTCAATTTTGTCAGCGTAACAATCATTTAGAAATATTATGTTATGCTAAATCATATTTCACGTAGTTTCGTTTTGCATCCTTTGACTTTATGACGAATGATGATGTCATTGTTCACTGATCAATTACTGCATTAATAATGTTATCAAACACAACCTTCAGATTTAGATCAAACTGTCCACAAGATGCATTTCAACCCGTTTCATGTGCACATCTCTCTCTCTCTCTCTCTCTCTCTCTTTATCTCACCCCCCCTTTCTCTCGCGCTCTCTCTCTCTCCCTCCCTCTCTCTCTCACCCCCCCCCCCCCCCCCCCCCCCCCCCCCGCCCCCCCCCCCACCCCCCCCTTCTCTCTCTCTCTCTCTCTCAGCACAGCTTATCCCAGCATTCATTTCAGCAGTTCTCACAGAGCATCACGTGATCAGAAACGCTGACTGTGATTGGACGGTCTGTGTGAGCATGCATCAAAATCTTTGTCTTCGCACTTACCCACAATGCATTTCAGCACGAGGTGATCGCTACCAAACCAAACATTCAGCGTCTTAACGCTCCTACATCATAATTCTGCTACATTGGAGAACTAGGGTTTATTGTTGTATTGCACCGTATGCAACTGGATTATACAGATAAGATTCATAAACTCTATCAAGCTCAATTATAACGCATCTAGAGGAAGTTTCTCCCGACATATAAACACATTCACATTCACGGTTTACTCATGCAATTACAGCATTGCATGGCGTTTGGCTTTCAGATAATCTTATATAGTAACTATAATATTTATATATTTCTGTGTATGGCCTCAATGTGTGGCAAGATCAGCAGAGATTCCTGGCTCTTCACTGACCTCTAGTGCAAAATCAGAGTATTGCGCTTTTCAATTAGAGTGGTGGAACACGGGACGTCTTTCTCCAGAGGGCGAGGGTCTTGAACCATGCATAGCGTGAAGGTCATGCGGAACAGAGGGTCTGGTCGATCAGGTGGAGAGGTAAGAAAGCAGGAGTCAGTGACAGCAGTTTCTGGAGAGAGGCTCCTGGGAAAACCTGTACAAACCAAAATAACCTGTGAATCGCTGACGGATCAGCAGCGCTTCTGTTCACAGCCATAGCTGCCGTCTCAGGACTCTAGCGAACACTCTCTCATCTTCCTCTCAACACTCTGAACACTCTCTCATCTTCCTCTCAACACTCTGAACACTCTCTCAACAACACTCTGAACACTCTCTCATCTTCCTCTCAACACTCTGAACACTCAACACTTCCGAAACTCTCTGAACACTCTCAGAACCATCTCCGAAACTCTCTCTGAAGACTCAACCCTCTCAACACTCTCTGAACACTCAACACTCTCTGAACGCTCTCTCTGAAGACTCAACACTCTTTGAACACTCAACACTCTCTAAACTCTCTCAACACTACCTCAACTCTCAACACCCTCTGAACGCTCTCTATGAACACTCTGAACACTCGCGACACTCTCTGAACACTCAACACTTCCTCAACTCTCTGAACACTCTCTGAACACTCAACACACTCTCTGAACACTCAACACTCTCTCTGAACACTCAACACTCTCTCTGAACACTCAACACTCTCTCTGAACACTCTCTCTGAACACTCTCTCTGAACACTCTCTCTGAACACTCTCTCTGAACACTCTCTCTGAACACTCTCTCTGAACACTCTCTCTGAACACTCTCTCTGAACACTCTCTCTGAACACTCTCTCTGAACACTCTCTCTGAACACTCTCTCTGAACACTCTACACTCTCTGAACTCTCTCAACACTCAAGACTATGAACACTCTCTCTGAACGGTCTCTCTGAACACTCACAACACTTCCTCAACTCTCTCAACACTCTCTGAACGCTCAACGCTCTCTGAACACTCAACACTTCCTCAACTCTCTCAACACTCTCTCTGAACACTCTCTCAACACTCGGAACTCTCTGAACGTTCTCTCTGAATGCTGTCTCTGAACATTCAACACTCTCTGAACACTCAACACTCTCTGAACACTCTCACAGAACACTCGGAACTCTCTGAACACTCAACGCTCTCTGAACACTCTGTCTGAACACTCAAAGCTCTCTGAACACTCTCTCTGAACGCTCAACGCTCTCTCTGAACGCGCTCTCTGAACGCGCTCTCTGAACGCGCTCTCTGAACGCGCTCTCTGAACGCTCAACGCTCTCTCTGAACACTCTCAGAATGCTCAACTCTCTCTGAACGCTCAACTCTCTCTGAACGCTCAACGCTCTCTGAACGCTCAAAGCTCTCTGAACGCTCAAAGCTCTCTGAACGCTCAAAGCTCTCTGAACGCTCTCTGAACGCTCAAAGAATGCTCAAAGCTCTCTGAACGCTCAACTCTCTCTGAACGCTCAACTCTCTCTGAACGCTCAACGCTCTCTGAACGCTCAAAGCTCTCTGAACGCTCAAAGCTCTCTGAACGCTCAAAGCTCTCTGAACGCTCTCTGAACGCTCAAAGAATGCTCAAAGAATGCTCAACTCTCTCTGAACGCTCAACGCTCTCTGAACGCTCAAAGCTCTCTGAACACTCAAAGCTCTCTGAACGCTCAAAGCTCTCTGAACACTCTCTCTGAACGCTCAAAGCTCTCTGAACACTCTCTGAACACTCTCTCTGAACACTCTCTCTGAACTCTCTCTGAACGCTCAACGCTCTCTGAACACTCAACGCTCTCTGAACACTCAACGCTCTCTCTGAACGCGCTCTCTGAACGCGCTCTCTGAACGCGCTCTCTGAACGCGCTCTCTGAACGCGCTCTCTGAACGCTCAACGCTCTCTGAACGCTCAACGCTCTCTGAACGCTCAACGCTCTCTGAACGCTCAACGCTCTCTCTGAACACTCTCTGAACGCGCTCTCTGAATGCTCAACGCTCTCTGAACGCTCAACGCTCTCTCTGAACACTCTCAGAATGCTCAACGCTCTCTGAACGCTCAACGCTCTCTGAACGCTCAACGCTCTCTGAACGCTCAACGCTCTCTGAACGCTCAACGCTCTCTGAACGCTCAACGCTCTCTGAACGCTCAACGCTCTCTGAACGCTCAACGCTCTCTGAACGCTCAACGCTCTCTGAACGCTCAACGCTCTCTGAACGCTCAACGCTCTCTGAACGCTCAACGCTCTCTGAACGCTCAACGCTCTCTGAACGCTCAACGCTCTCTGAACGCTCAACGCTCTCTGAACGCTCAACGCTCTCTGAACGCTCAACGCTCTCTGAACGCTCAACGCTCTCTGAACACTCAACGCTCTCTGAACACTCTCTCTGAACACTCTCTGAACGCTCAACGCTCTCTGAACGCTCAAAGCTCTCTGAACGCTCAAAGCTCTCTGAACGCTCAAAGCTCTCTGAACACTCTCTCTGAACACTCAACGCTCTCTGAACACTCTCTCTGAACACTCAACGCTCTCTGAACACTCTCTCTGAACACTCAACGCTCTCTGAACACTCTCTCTGAACACTCTCTCTGAACACTCTCTCTGAACACTCTCTCTGAACACTCTCTCTGAACACTCAAAGCTCTCTGAACACTCTCTCTGAACACTCAAAGCTCTCTGAACACTCTCTCTGAACACTCAACGCTCTCTGAACACTCTCTCTGAACACTCTCTCTGAACACTCTCTCTGAACACTCTCTCTGAACACTCTCTCTGAACACTCAAAGCTCTCTGAACACTCAAAGCTCTCTGAACACTCTCTCTGAACACTCTCTCTGAACACTCTCTCTGAACACTCTCTCTGAACACTCTCTCTGAACACTCTCTCTGAACACTCTCTCTGAACACTCTCTCTGAACACTCTCTCTGAACACTCTCTCTGAACACTCTCTCTGAACACTCTCTCTGAACACTCTCTGAACACTCTCAGAATGCTCAAAGCTCTCTGAACACTCTCTCTGAACACTCAAAGCTCTCTGAACACTCTCTGAACACTCTCAGAATGCTCAACTCTCTCTGAACACTCAACACTTCCTCAACTCTCTCAACACTCTCTCTGAACACTCTCTCAACACTCGGAACTCTCTGAACGTTCTCTCTGAATGCTGTCTCTGAACATTCAACACTCTCTGAACACTCAACACTCTCTGAACACTCTCACAGAACACTCGGAACTCTCTGAACACTCAACGCTCTCTGAACACTCTGTCTGAACACTCAAAGCTCTCTGAACACTCTCTCTGAACGCGCTCTCTGAACGCGCTCTCTGAACGCGCTCTCTGAACGCGCTCTCTGAACGCGCTCTCTGAACGCGCTCTCTGAACGCGCTCTCTGAACGCGCTCTCTGAACGCGCTCTCTGAACGCTCAACGCTCTCTGAACGCTCAATGCTCTCTCTGAACACTCTCAGAATGCTCAACTCTCTCTGAACGCTCAACGCTCTCTGAACGCTCAAAGCTCTCTGAACGCTCAAAGCTCTCTGAACGCTCAAAGCTCTCTGAACGCTCTCTGAACGCTCAAAGAATGCTCAACTCTCTCTGAACGCTCAACGCTCTCTGAACGCTCAAAGCTCTCTGAACACTCAAAGCTCTCTGAACGCTCAAAGCTCTCTGAACACTCTCTCTGAACGCTCAAAGCTCTCTGAACACTCAAAGCTCTCTGAACACTCTCTCTGAACGCTCAAAGAATGCTCAACTCTCTCTGAACGCTCAACGCTCTCTGAACGCTCAAAGCTCTCTGAACACTCAAAGCTCTCTGAACGCTCAAAGCTCTCTGAACACTCTCTCTGAACGCTCAAAGCTCTCTGAACACTCAAAGCTCTCTGAACACTCTCTCTGAACGCTCAACGCTCTCTGAACACTCTCTCTGAACACTCTCTCTGAACACTCTCTCTGAACACTCTCTCTGAACACTCTCTCTGAACACTCTCTGAACACTCTCTGAACACTCTCAGAATGCTCAAAGCTCTCTGAACACTCTCTCTGAACACTCAAAGCTCTCTGAACACTCTCTCTGAACACTCAAAGCTCTCTGAACACTCTCTCTGAACACTCTCTGAACACTCTCAGAATGCTCAACTCTCTCTGAACGCTCAACGCTCTCTGAACACTCAAAGCTCTCTGAACGCTCAACGCTCTCTGAACACTCAAAGCTCTCTGAACGCTCAAAGCTCTCCGAACGCTCAAAGCTCTCCGAACGCTCAAAGCTCTCTGAACGCTCAAAGCTCTCTGAACACTCTCTCTGAACACTCAAAGCTCTCTGAACACTCTCTCTGAACGCTCAACGCTCTCTGAACACTCTCTCTGAACACTCAACGCTCTCTGAACACTCTCTCTGAACACTCAACGCTCTCTGAACGCTCAACGCTCTCTGAACACTCTCTCTGAACACTCAAAGCTCTCTGAACACTCTCTCTGAACACTCAAAGCTCTCTGAACACTCAACGCTCTCTGAACACTCTCTCTGAACACTCAACGCTCTCTGAACGCTCAACGCTCTCTGAACACTCTCTCTGAACACTCAACGCTCTCTGAACACTCTCTCTGAACACTCAACGCTCTCTGAATGCTCAACGCTCTCTGAACACTCTCTGAACACTCAAAGCTCTCTGAACACTCTCTCTGAACACTCAAAGCTCTCTGAACACTCAAAGCTCTCTGAACACTCTCTCTGAACACTCAAAGCTCTCTGAACACTCTCTCTGAACACTCAAAGCTCTCTGAACGCTCAAAGCTCTCTGAACACTCTCTCTGAACACTCAAAGCTCTCTGAACACGCTCTCTGAACACTCAAAGCTCTCTGAACGCTCAAAGCTCTCTGAACACTCTCTCTGAACACTCAAAGCTCTCTGAACACGCTCTCTGAACACTCAAAGCTCTCTGAACGCTCAAAGCTCTCTGAACACTCAAAGCTCTCTGAACGCTCAAAGCTCTCTGAACGCTCAAAGCTCTCTGAACACTCTCTCTGAACACTCAAAGCTCTCTGAACACTCTCTCTGAACACTCAAAGCTCTCTGAACGCTCAAAGCTCTCTGAACACTCTCTCTGAACACTCAAAGCTCTCTGAACACGCTCTCTGAACACTCAAAGCTCTCTGAACACGCTCTCTGAACACTCAAAGCTCTCTGAACGCTCAAAGCTCTCTGAACACTCTCTCTGAACACTCAAAGCTCTCTGAACACTCTCTCTGAACACTCAACGCTCTCTGAACACTCAAAGCTCTCTGAACACTCTCTCTGAACGCTCAACGCTCTCTGAACACTCAAAGCTCTCTGAACACTCTCTCTGAACGCTCAACGCTCTCTGAACACTCTCTCTGAACACTCAACGCTCTCTGAACACTCTCTCTGAACACTCAACGCTCTCTGAACGCTCAACGCTCTCTGAACACTCTCTCTGAACACTCAAAGCTCTCTGAACACTCTCTCTGAACACTCAACGCTCTCTGAACGCTCAACGCTCTCTGAACGCTCAACGCTCTCTGAACACTCTCTGAACGCTCAACGCTCTCTGAACGCTCAAAGCTCTCTGAACGCTCAAAGCTCTCTGAACGCTCAAAGCTCTCTGAACGCTCAAAGCTCTCTGAACGCTCAAAGCTCTCTGAACACTCTCTCTGAACACTCAACGCTCTCTGAACACTCTCTCTGAACACTCTCTCTGAACACTCTCTCTGAACACTCAAAGCTCTCTGAACACTCTCTCTGAACACTCTCTCTGAACACTCTCTCTGAACACTCTCTCTGAACACTCTCTGAACACTCTCTGAACACTCTCAGAATGCTCAAAGCTCTCTGAACACTCTCTCTGAACACTCAAAGCTCTCTGAACACTCTCTCTGAACACTCAAAGCTCTCTGAACACTCTCTCTGAACACTCTCTGAATGCTCAACTCTCTCTGAACGCTCAACGCTCTCTGAACACTCAAAGCTCTCTGAACGCTCAACGCTCTCTGAACACTCAAAGCTCTCTGAACGCTCAAAGCTCTCTGAACGCTCAAAGCTCTCCGAACGCTCAAAGCTCTCTGAACGCTCAAAGCTCTCTGAACACTCTACGCTCTCTGAACACTCTCTCTGAACACTCAAAGCTCTCTGAACACTCTCTCTGAACACTCAAAGCTCTCTGAACGCTCAAAGCTCTCTGAACACTCTCTCTGAACACTCAAAGCTCTCTGAACGCTCAAAGCTCTCTGAACACTCTCTCTGAACACTCAAAGCTCTCTGAACACGCTCTCTGAACACTCAAAGCTCTCTGAACGCTCAAAGCTCTCTGAACACTCTCTCTGAACACTCAAAGCTCTCTGAACACTCTCTCTGAACACTCAACGCTCTCTGAACACTCAAAGCTCTCTGAACACTCAAAGCTCTCTGAACACTCTCTCTGAACGCTCAACGCTCTCTGAACGCTCAACGCTCTCTGAACACTCTCTCTGAACACTCTCTCTGAACACTCAACGCTCTCTGAACGCTCAACGCTCTCTGAACACTCTCTCTGAACACTCAAAGCTCTCTGAACACTCTCTCTGAACACTCAACGCTCTCTGAACACTCAACGCTCTCTCTGAACGCGCTCTCTGAACGCGCTCTCTGAACGCTCAACGCTCTCTCAACATATCATGTTAACAACATGCTAATACATCCTAGCATCATGCTAACAAAATGAACAGGCTAAATCATAACCATAATAAATAATTCTAACAATGTGCTAATTCATCTTAGCATCATGCAGAAATATAACATTTAATTTAGCTAATAATGTACTTCATATTAGCAACATGCTAAAACATGATAGCGTTAAATAATACAAGCAACATGATTAAACATGCATAATAAATCATTAAGGATTTAACATAAGGATTTGTCAAGCTAACATAAGTTTATCCTGGTACCTTTCCTGTCCAGTTCTTGACTGTGTGTTGGAAACAGGCCCGTTGCTGCTAGTTATCTCACCTGTGTTATTCTGCCACCTGCACACCGGCGCAGTTGTCTTTGCTCTCAGATGCGATGGCCAAATACTCCGCACTACAACACACAACACAAACCTTTTAGTCTTTGCCTCTGAAACAATTCAGCGACTCATGCCGCTATTAGTGGATGCGGAAGGCCAGTTTGCACTGAAACTCACGCGCTGGCTCTCAGAGCCTCTTCTCCCGCCGCTGCGATCTTTCTGTAACAGTAGATCATCTCCACCAGCAGCCAGAGCTGAAGCCCGATGATCGACACGTACATCATCACCTCTGACACGATGGACGCCGTCCCACGTGTGGCTGAACACACACACACACACACACACACACACACACACACACACACACACACACACACATCTCAGAACCGTCCCAGCTAGAAGTTTTCATTTAGTTATTATTATTTCTGGAGAAAGACATATATATATATATATATATATATATATATATATATATATATATATATATATATATTTGTCTGATCAAAGCCAAAATATTAAATTCAATGTATGAATACTGAATCCACTGTTTTGTAGAGGTATTTTCATTTGTGATTCGGAGCCAAATTACAGGAGGGGTAAAATGACTTTAGAAAGACGGCAGCTTCATGATTTTAGTTTTACCCAGAGATCAGTGGATCTGTTCGTGAAATCTGCTGACTTTATCCATCTTTGTTGCATTATATGCCAACCGTGATGACTCAGAAATGAGAAAAAGCTCTTTTAACAAGCATTTGTCCAAAGTTTGCATGTCTGCAACTCCAGAAATATTAAAGATATCTTAATATCCTTTTAGATGTTGGTTCTTAGCAAACATTTCTTCTGCTATCTTCAGTTTTAAGGCTCTGTGTGGTTCAGTTCCAGAGATCTGAGGATCTCAATGCGGATGATCGATCAATTTAACCCATTTTCAGGAGTCGAAAACCAAATGTTGGTGAGTCTGGATAGAGCTGATAGTTGTACTTATTTACTTAAAGAGGAATCTCTGAAGAACAAATAATGTTCAAATTAGAAAAAGAATGTTTCAGGTTGTGCCTTTTTTTCTTCATTTATGCATTTCTTTCACCAGAAATCAATATTTTTTAGCCAGGCTGAGTTGACATGACCCTAAAACAGTGATTTCCCCACGCTGAAACGGGCCCCGCCAGCATTACCCGCGCTGAGATCACAGCCTGGACGCCGTACCTTTGCCCACCACAGTGAGGAACACCTCTTTGCTGGCGATGGTGGAGAACTCGTAGTGCTCGTAGCTGAGGATGCGGTTGAAGATGCAGCGGTAAACGCCCGAGTCGTTGAAGGTCACGTTCAGGATGTCGACTGACGCGTCCTGAAGGTCATAGGTGTTCTTGCTCCCGTGCCACTCCATCCGATCCAGAAAGCGTTCGTCGATGATGTCGGACACTCTTCCGTCGTAGCTGTAAATCTGTCCACGAGACACCAAACCGTCAGAGACGTCAAACAGATCAAACCCTTCAAAAGCAACATTCACTTATTACAAGTTGTATGAAAAACTTTGCATTGACATTGTTTATTTCTATGTATTACGACCAAATAAATACTGTGAAAAATTATATTCTATTACATCTTTGCAATATTTTGTATTGTCCTGTTAGATATATTATTTATTTAAATGTATTAAGCTAGATTAATTTACTTATTTTAATAAAATATTTACTTAATTATTTACATGAAATTGTACTTATTTTAATACATTCATGTTAATCAAATGTATTTATTTTGATATTTTAAAATGTTTCTATTTATACATGTTGTTTATGTGTTTATGCATTTATATGTTTTATATGTTTATATTACATTTATAAATTATTTAAATAAATTTGCATTTAATATAAAATGTAAAACATAATATAAAATGTATTTTTTAATTATTAAATCTATTAATCATGTCAAATCTATTTACTTATTTGAATCATGTTTTATTTTGAATAAAATTGTTCATTTGAATTTTGAATCTTATTTACATTGAATGTATTGATTTATTTTGTATGTATATATGTCTGTATGTATGTATGTATGTTGGCCCTCAGGAGCCTCACGTGTGTGAACTCGTCCTCTCCTCGCGCTTTGAACAGCCAGTCGACGGTTGCCGTGGCTTCCACCTCTCCTCTCATCTTGCAGGAAATGCATCCCAGTTTGAAGGGTTGGCCGGCGACGGCCTCAGTGTCCGAGTCGACCTCCGCACACGCGCCGTTGCACACGGACACTGCACAAACACACGCGTGTTACAGTTATATTCTCAAACCAGTGCTGGGAAAAACTCATATCTTATTTATTTAGTTTACACCCCCGTCCCTCCAATGGGCCCCAGACCCCCGTTACTCCCCGAAGGCCCCAGACCCCCGTTACTCCCCGAAGGCCCCAGACCCCCGTTACTCCCCAAAGGCCCCAGACCCCCGATACTCCCCGAAGGCCCCAGACCCCCGTTACTCCCCAAAGGCCCCAGACCCCCGATACTCCCCGAAGGCCCCAGACCCCCTAGGGCCCTGCTCTAAATGCAGTTGAGACTCACCAGAGAGCGCGCAGAACACAAACAGGAGCAGAAGGCGTCTCACACACACATCCATGACGCTCACAGAAGACAACTGAGCTGAGCTCTCCGGTTCTCCCTCTCCGTCTCTCTCTCTGGTGGGCTTCTGTTGGCTGAGACTCTAGAGTCCACTGAGACGGGTCTTCATGTTCTGTGGGCTCCTGAAGCGCCCGTCCTGATGTGATGGAGTCAGGACACTAGAGCTTCAGCATCTGCTTTGCTCTGAAGGATGATGGAGACAGTGAGCAGAGGCTGAGCGTGCAGGAATACCAGCCGATCCTCAGCGCTGCTCACGCATGATGCTCATGACCGCTCGAGCCCGCACGCCATTCTCAGAGGCTCGTGCACGCGCAGCTACGACTGATGCATTGCGGTAAAAACCCCGGGCCGCGCGCGCACCCGCGGTGACGTCATGACGCTCCAAAAATGACAGAAATAACAAATATGACTACATACAATACATTAATGATCATTAACCATAATGTATTATATATGCACATATACATAAAAACATTTGTTCGTATTACTGTATTTTATATCAATATAATAA
>JAWRVZ010000433.1:27500-210000 GCA_037043235.1 Rhodeus uyekii | reverse complement strand
TGATGAGACAGAGAGAGTGATGAGACAGAGAGAGTGATGAGACAGAGAGAGTGATGAGACAGAGAGAGTGATGAGACAGAGAGAGTGATGAGACAGAGAGAGAGATGAGACAGAGAGAGTGATGAGACAGAGAGAGTGATGAGACAGAGAGAGTGATGAGACAGAGAGAGTGATGAGACAGAGAGAGTGATGAGACAGAGAGAGTGATGAGACAGAGAGAGTGATGAGACAGAGAGAGTGATGAGACAGAGAGAGTGATGAGACCGAGAGAGTGATGAGACAGAGAGAGTGATGAGACCGAGAGAGTGATGAGACCGAGAGAGTGATGAGACCGAGAGAGTGATGAGACCGAGAGAGTGATGAGACAGAGAGAGTGATGAGACCGAGAGAGTGATGAGACCGAGAGAGTGATGAGAGAGAGAGAGAGATGAGACCGAGAGAGTGATGAGACCGAGAGAGTGATGAGACCGAGAGAGTGATGAGACCGAGAGAGTGATGAGACCGAGAGAGTGATGAGACAGAGAGAGTGATGAGACCGAGAGAGTGATGAGACAGAGAGAGTGATGAGACCGAGAGAGTGATGAGACCGAGAGAGTGATGAGACAGAGAGAGTGATGAGACAGAGAGAGTGATGAGACAGAGAGAGTGATGAGAGTGATGAGACCGAGAGAGTGATGAGACAGAGAGAGTGATGAGACAGAGAGAGTGATGAGAGAGATGAGACCGAGAGAGTGATGAGACCGAGAGAGTGATGAGACAGAGAGAGTGATGAGACAGAGAGAGTGATGAGAGTGATGAGACCGAGAGAGTGATGAGACAGAGAGAGTGATGAGACAGAGAGAGTGATGAGACAGAGAGAGTGATGAGACAGAGAGAGTGATGAGACAGAGAGAGTGATGAGACCGAGAGAGTGATGAGACAGAGAGAGTGATGAGACAGAGAGAGTGATGAGACAGAGAGAGTGATGAGAGAGATGAGACCGAGAGAGTGATGAGACCGAGAGAGTGATGAGACAGAGAGAGTGATGAGACAGAGAGAGTGATGAGACAGAGAGAGTGATGAGAGAGATGAGACAGAGAGAGTGATGAGACCGAGAGAGTGATGAGACAGAGAGAGTGATGAGACAGAGAGAGTGATGAGACAGAGAGAGTGATGAGAGAGATGAGACAGAGAGAGTGATGAGACAGAGAGAGTGATGAGAGAGATGAGACAGAGAGAGTGATGAGACAGAGAGAGTGATGAGACAGAGAGAGTGATGAGACAGAGAGAGTGATGAGAGAGATGAGACAGAGAGAGTGATGAGAGAGATGAGACAGAGAGAGTGATGAGACCGAGAGAGTGATGAGACAGAGAGAGTGATGAGACAGAGAGAGTGATGAGAGAGATGAGACCGAGAGAGTGATGAGACAGAGAGAGTGATGAGACAGAGAGAGTGATGAGAGAGATGAGACCGAGAGAGTGATGAGACCGAGAGAGTGATGAGAGAGATGAGACAGAGAGAGTGATGAGACAGAGAGAGTGATGAGAGAGATGAGACAGAGAGAGTGATGAGACAGAGAGAGTGATGAGAGAGATGAGACAGAGAGAGTGATGAGACAGAGAGAGTGATGAGACAGAGAGAGTGATGAGACAGAGAGAGTGATGAGACAGAGAGAGTGATGAGACAGAGAGAGTGATGAGACAGAGAGAGTGATGAGACAGAGAGAGTGATGAGACAGAGAGAGTGATGAGACAGAGAGAGTGATGAGACAGAGAGAGTGATGAGACAGAGAGAGTGATGAGACAGAGAGAGTGATGAGACAGAGAGAGTGATGAGACCGAGAGAGTGATGAGACCGAGAGAGTGATGAGACAGAGAGAGTGATGAGACAGAGAGAGTGATGAGACAGAGAGAGTGATGAGAGAGATGAGACAGAGAGAGTGATGAGACAGAGAGAGTGATGAGACAGAGAGAGTGATGAGACAGAGAGAGTGATGAGACCGAGAGAGTGATGAGACAGAGAGAGTGATGAGACAGAGAGAGTGATGAGACAGAGAGAGTGATGAGAGAGATGAGACAGAGAGAGTGATGAGACCGAGAGAGTGATGAGACAGAGAGAGTGATGAGACAGAGAGAGTGATGAGACAGAGAGAGTGATGAGACAGAGAGAGTGATGAGACCGAGAGAGTGATGAGACCGAGAGAGTGATGAGACCGAGAGAGTGATGAGACCGAGAGAGTGATGAGACCGAGAGAGTGATGAGACAGAGAGAGTGATGAGACAGAGAGAGTGATGAGACAGAGAGAGTGATGAGACCGAGAGAGTGATGAGACAGAGAGAGTGATGAGACAGAGAGAGTGATGAGACAGAGAGAGTGATGAGACAGAGAGAGTGATGAGACCGAGAGAGTGATGAGAGAGATGAGACAGAGAGAGTGATGAGACAGAGAGAGTGATGAGACCGAGAGAGTGATGAGACCGAGAGAGTGATGAGACCGAGAGAGTGATGAGACCGAGAGAGTGATGAGACCGAGAGAGTGATGAGACCGAGAGAGTGATGAGACCGAGAGAGTGATGAGAGAGATGAGACAGAGAGAGTGATGAGACAGAGAGAGTGATGAGAGAGATGAGACAGAGAGAGTGATGAGAGAGATGAGACCGAGAGAGTGATGAGACAGAGAGAGTGATGAGACAGAGAGAGTGATGAGACAGAGAGAGTGATGAGACAGAGAGAGTGATGAGACCGAGAGAGTGATGAGACCGAGAGAGTGATGAGACCGAGAGAGTGATGAGACCGAGAGAGTGATGAGACAGAGAGAGTGATGAGAGAGATGAGACAGAGAGAGTGATGAGAGAGATGAGACAGAGAGAGTGATGAGACCGAGAGAGTGATGAGACCGAGAGAGTGATGAGACCGAGAGAGTGATGAGACAGAGAGAGTGATGAGAGAGATGAGACAGAGAGAGTGATGAGACCGAGAGAGTGATGAGACCGAGAGAGTGATGAGACCGAGAGAGTGATGAGACAGAGAGAGTGATGAGAGAGATGAGACAGAGAGAGTGATGAGAGAGATGAGACAGAGAGAGTGATGAGACCGAGAGAGTGATGAGACCGAGAGAGTGATGAGACCGAGAGAGTGATGAGACAGAGAGAGTGATGAGAGAGATGAGACAGAGAGAGTGATGAGACAGAGAGAGTGATGAGACCGAGAGAGTGATGAGACAGAGAGAGTGATGAGAGAGATGAGACAGAGAGAGTGATGAGACAGAGAGAGTGATGAGAGAGATGAGACAGAGAGAGTGATGAGACAGAGAGAGTGATGAGACCGAGAGAGTGATGAGACCGAGAGAGTGATGAGACAGAGAGAGTGATGAGAGAGATGAGACCGAGAGAGTGATGAGACCGAGAGAGTGATGAGACCGAGAGAGTGATGAGACAGAGAGAGTGATGAGAGAGATGAGACAGAGAGAGTGATGAGACCGAGAGAGTGATGAGACCGAGAGAGTGATGAGACCGAGAGAGTGATGAGACCGAGAGAGTGATGAGACCGAGAGAGTGATGAGACAGAGAGAGTGATGAGAGAGATGAGACCGAGAGAGTGATGAGACCGAGAGAGTGATGAGACCGAGAGAGTGATGAGACCGAGAGAGTGATGAGACAGAGAGAGTGATGAGAGAGATGAGACAGAGAGAGTGATGAGACCGAGAGAGTGATGAGACCGAGAGAGTGATGAGACCGAGAGAGTGATGAGACCGAGAGAGTGATGAGACGGAGAGAGTGATGAGACGGAGAGAGTGATGAGACGGAGAGAGTGATGAGACGGAGAGAGTGATGAGACGGAGAGAGTGATGAGACGGAGAGAGTGATGAGACGGAGAGAGTGATGAGACGGAGAGAGTGATGAGACGGAGAGAGTGATGAGACAGAGAGAGTGATGAGACAGAGAGAGTGATGAGACAGAGAGAGTGATGAGACCGAGAGAGTGATGAGACCGAGAGAGTGATGAGACCGAGAGAGTGATGAGACCGAGAGAGTGATGAGACCGAGAGAGTGATGAGACCGAGAGAGTGATGAGACCGAGAGAGTGATGAGACCGAGAGAGTGATGAGAGAGATGAGACAGAGAGAGTGATGAGACAGAGAGAGTGATGAGACCGAGAGAGTGATGAGACCGAGAGAGTGATGAGACCGAGAGAGTGATGAGACAGAGAGAGTGATGAGACAGAGAGAGTGATGAGACAGAGAGAGTGATGAGAGAGATGAGACAGAGAGAGTGATGAGACAGAGAGAGTGATGAGACCGAGAGAGTGATGAGACCGAGAGAGTGATGAGACCGAGAGAGTGATGAGACAGAGAGAGTGATGAGACAGAGAGAGTGATGAGACCGAGAGAGTGATGAGAGAGATGAGACAGAGAGAGTGATGAGACAGAGAGAGTGATGAGACCGAGAGAGTGATGAGACCGAGAGAGTGATGAGACCGAGAGAGTGATGAGACCGAGAGAGTGATGAGACCGAGAGAGTGATGAGACCGAGAGAGTGATGAGACCGAGAGAGTGATGAGACAGAGAGAGTGATGAGAGAGATGAGACAGAGAGAGTGATGAGACCGAGAGAGTGATGAGAGAGATGAGACAGAGAGAGTGATGAGACAGAGAGAGTGATGAGACAGAGAGAGTGATGAGACAGAGAGAGTGATGAGAGAGATGAGACAGAGAGAGTGATGAGACCGAGAGAGTGATGAGACAGAGAGAGTGATGAGACAGAGAGAGTGATGAGAGAGATGAGACAGAGAGAGAGATGAGACAGAGAGAGTGATGAGACAGAGAGAGAGATGAGACAGAGAGAGTGATGAGACAGAGAGAGTGATGAGACAGAGAGAGTGATGAGACCGAGAGAGTGATGAGACCGAGAGAGTGATGAGACCGAGAGAGTGATGAGACCGAGAGAGTGATGAGACAGAGAGAGTGATGAGAGAGATGAGACAGAGAGAGTGATGAGAGAGATGAGACAGAGAGAGTGATGAGACCGAGAGAGTGATGAGACCGAGAGAGTGATGAGACCGAGAGAGTGATGAGACAGAGAGAGTGATGAGAGAGATGAGACAGAGAGAGTGATGAGACCGAGAGAGTGATGAGACCGAGAGAGTGATGAGACCGAGAGAGTGATGAGACAGAGAGAGTGATGAGAGAGATGAGACAGAGAGAGTGATGAGACCGAGAGAGTGATGAGACCGAGAGAGTGATGAGACGGAGAGAGTGATGAGACCGAGAGAGTGATGAGACGGAGAGAGTGATGAGACCGAGAGAGTGATGAGACGGAGAGAGTGATGAGACGGAGAGAGTGATGAGACGGAGAGAGTGATGAGACGGAGAGAGTGATGAGACGGAGAGAGTGATGAGACGGAGAGAGTGATGAGACGGAGAGAGTGATGAGACCGAGAGAGTGATGAGACAGAGAGAGTGATGAGACAGAGAGAGTGATGAGACAGAGAGAGTGATGAGACAGAGAGAGTGATGAGACAGAGAGAGTGATGAGACAGAGAGAGTGATGAGAGAGATGAGACAGAGAGAGTGATGAGACAGAGAGAGTGATGAGACAGAGAGAGTGATGAGAGAGATGAGACAGAGAGAGTGATGAGAGAGATGAGACAGAGAGAGTGATGAGACAGACAGAGTGATGAGACAGAGAGATGAGACAGAGAGAGTGATGAGAGAGATGAGACAGAGAGAGTGATGAGACAGACAGAGTGATGAGACAGAGAGATGAGACCGAGAGAGTGATGAGACCGAGAGAGTGATGAGACCGAGAGAGTGATGAGACAGAGAGAGTGATGAGACAGAGAGAGTGATGAGACAGAGAGAGTGATGAGACCGAGAGAGTGATGAGACAGAGAGAGTGATGAGACAGAGAGAGTGATGAGACAGAGAGAGTGATGAGACAGAGAGAGTGATGAGACAGAGAGAGTGATGAGACAGAGAGAGTGATGAGACAGAGAGAGTGATGAGACAGAGAGAGTGATGAGACCGAGAGAGTGATGAGACAGAGAGAGTGATGAGACAGAGAGAGTGATGAGACAGAGAGAGTGATGAGACAGAGAGAGTGATGAGACCGAGAGAGTGATGAGACCGAGAGAGTGATGAGACAGAGAGAGTGATGAGACAGAGAGAGTGATGAGACAGAGAGAGTGATGAGACAGAGAGAGTGATGAGACAGAGAGAGTGATGAGACCGAGAGAGTGATGAGACAGAGAGAGTGATGAGACAGAGAGAGTGATGAGACCGAGAGAGTGATGAGACCGAGAGAGTGATGAGACAGAGAGAGTGATGAGACAGAGAGAGTGATGAGACAGAGAGAGTGATGAGACAGAGAGAGTGATGAGACAGAGAGAGTGATGAGACAGAGAGAGTGATGAGACCGAGAGAGTGATGAGACCGAGAGAGTGATGAGACAGAGAGAGTGATGAGACAGAGAGAGTGATGAGACAGAGAGAGAGATGAGACAGAGAGAGTGATGAGACCGAGAGAGTGATGAGACCGAGAGAGTGATGAGACAGAGAGAGTGATGAGACAGAGAGAGTGATGAGACCGAGAGAGTGATGAGACAGAGAGAGTGATGAGACAGAGAGAGTGATGAGACAGAGAGAGTGATGAGACAGAGAGAGTGATGAGACAGAGAGAGTGATGAGACAGAGAGAGTGATGAGACAGAGAGAGTGATGAGACAGAGAGAGTGATGAGACAGAGAGAGTGATGAGACAGAGAGAGAGATGAGACAGAGAGAGTGATGAGACCGAGAGAGTGATGAGACCGAGAGAGTGATGAGACAGAGAGAGTGATGAGACCGAGAGAGTGATGAGACAGAGAGAGTGATGAGACAGAGAGAGTGATGAGACAGAGAGAGTGATGAGACCGAGAGAGTGATGAGACAGAGAGAGTGATGAGACAGAGAGAGTGATGAGAGAGAGAGAGTGATGAGACGGAGAGAGTGATGAGACGGAGAGAGTGATGAGACAGAGAGAGTGATGAGACAGAGAGAGTGATGAGACGGAGAGAGAGAGAGACGAGGTGCAGCTGAAGTGTATCTGAACTCACTGTATCTGAGTTGAGCTGCTGTCAGTGGAGACGATTCTGACGAATCTGAAACACATCAAACAAAACATCAGCGGAACATTATGACCAATTATGATCCATTATGATCCATTATGACCTCTTATGATCCCTTATGATCTCTTTTGACCTCTTATGATCCATTATGATCTCTTATGATCCATTATGATCTCTTTTGACCTCTTATGATCCATTATGATCCATTATGACCTCTTATGATCCCTTATGATCTCTTTTGACCTCTTATGATCCATTATGATCTCTTATGATCCATTATGATCTCTTTTGACCTCTTATGATCCATTATGATCCATTATGATCTCTTATGATCCCTTATGATCTCTTTTGACCTCTTATGATCCATTATGATCTCTTATGATCCATTATGATCTCTTTTGACCTCTTATGATCTCTTATGATCCATTATGATCTCTTTTGACCTCTTATGATCCATTATGACCTCTTATGATCCATTATGATCCCTTATGACCTCTTATGATCCAGAAAAGATAAGCGTTTTATTCATTAGTTATATGGTTTTTTCCTTTTATGAACGTTATGAATATTTTCTTTATGAATCCAGCAGTGATGTGTTTGATTATAGATCGAGTGTTTGTGCTGCTGACCAGATGCTCTCGCCAGATCTGCCATATTCTTATTGAACTGAGTTCCACGAGCCAATCAGAGCATCACACACACAAACACACACACTCTCTCTCTCTCTCTGTTGATAGTGAACACAAACATGGAGCTGAAAATCCGGTTTGAGAGTGAAGAGCGACAGAAGAACCGGATCAGAATCGCTCCGTCAGTGGAAAGAGATCTGGATCTCTGTTGTCTCATGAAGTTTGATCAGTGATTCTGTTTATTACAGTGAAGCTGTGCTGAAACGATCTGAAGTGAATAAAGCTGACTCGCCCCGAGCAATGCATCACAAACACATGATGAAGCACTTATGATGGACATGATGGAAGCTCAATACAGATAAAGCAGTGGATAAACTGGTTCTTGATGGGAGAACAGAACACAATCACTGACACACACACACTCACTGACACACACACTGACACACACACTCACTGACACACACACACACACACTCACTGACACACACACACACACACACACTGACAGACACACACACACACACTCACTGACACACACACACACACACTCACTGACACACACACACACACACACACTCACTGACACACACACACACACACACACTGACAGACACACACACACACACACTGACACACACACACACACACACACTGACAGACACACACACACACTCACTGACACACACACACACACACACACTCACTGACACACACACACACACACACACTCACTGACACACACACACACACACACACTCACTGACACACACACACACACACACACTCACTGACACACACACACACACACACACTCACTGACACACACACACACACACACACACTCACTGACACACACACACACACACACACACACACTGACAGACACACACACACACTCACTGACACACACACACACACACACACTCACTGACACACACACACACACACACACTGACAGACACACACACACACTCACTGACACACACACACACACACACACTCACTGACACACACACACACACACACACTCACTGACACACACACACACACACACACACTCACTGACACACACACACACACACACACTCACTGACACACACACACACACACACACTGACAGACACACACACACACACACTGACACACACACACACACACACACTGACAGACACACACACACACACACACACTCACTGACACACACACACACACACTCACTGACACACACACACACACACACACTCACTGACACACACACACACACACACACTGACACACACACACACTGACACACACACACACTGACACACACACACACACTGACAGACACACACACACACTCACTGACACACACACACACACACACACTGACACACACACACACACACACACTGACAGACACACACACACACACTCACTCACTGACAGACACACACACTCACTGACAGACACACACACTCACTGACAGACACACACACTCACTGACAGACACACACACTCACTGACAGACACACACACACACACTCACTGACAGACACACACACACACACTCACTGACAGACACACACACACACACTCACTGACAGACACACACACACTCACTGACAGACACACACACACACACTCACTGACAGACACACACACACACACTCACTGACAGACACACACACACTCACTGACAGACACACACACACACTCACTGACAGACACACACACACTCACTGACAGACACACACACACACTCACTGACAGACACACACACACACACTCACTGACTGACAGACACACACACACACTCACTGACTGACAGACACACACACACACTCACTGACAGACACACACACACACTCACTGACAGACACACACACACACTCACTGACAGACACACACACACACTCACTGACAGACACACACACACACTCACTGACAGACACACACACACACTCACTGACAGACACACACACACACTCACTGACAGACACACACACACACTCACTGACAGACACACACACACACTCACTGACAGACACACACACACACTCACTGACAGACACACACACACACTCACTGACAGACACACACACACACTCACTGACAGACACACACACACACTCACTGACAGACACACACACACTCACTGACAGACACACACACACTCACTGACAGACACACACACACTCACTGACAGACACACACACACTCACTGACAGACACACACACACTCTCACTGACAGACACACACACACACTCACTGACAGACACACACACACACACTCACTGACAGACACACACACTCACTGACACACACACACACACACACACACACACACACACTCACTGACAGACACACACACACTCACTGACAGACACACACACACTCACTGACAGACACACACACACTCTCACTGACAGACACACACACACACTCACTGACAGACACACACACACACACTCACTGACAGACACACACACTCACTGACACACACACACACACACACACACACACACAGAGGAGTGTATGGTTCGGTACCTCCCGCCTGAGACTGGAAGTCCTGCAGTTCCTTCAGTAAGCACGCGCGGGTCTCTGGACTCAGTCCGTACACGAAGTCGCGCGCCTGGTTCGGCAGCTCCAGCTGCTCCGGCTTCACTTTGCGCCGGTGAGTCCCGAGGAACCGGGGACGCGCTGCGGGTGCACGACGGGTCACCAGCGCGCGCACGAGAGCCAGCCGGATCATCACGCCACGAGAACACGCGACAAATCCACACGCGCTTTACAACATCAATGAAGGCGCGACACTGGAGCGCGAGCTCATATCACAAACATGAAACCAAACGCCGAACCAAAATAACCCGCGTGCGCGCGCAGCTCCACCTCACACGGCCGGCGCGCCCTAATGACCCGCCAACATCCTCCTCTTCCAGTCCTATCGCGAGACACACTCCTGCTGGGCTATTATTACACCATTAACATCATCACTGAATGATCTCTGACAGTTCACTTTCAGAACGCTCTGCTCTGACGCGATTGCGAGGCATGATGGGAAATGTAGTCCTGTACAGTAGATGCACGTGGGAAATGTAGTTCAGACACCAAAAACGCATAATTAAGCACGTGGAGCATTTTAACTCAATAATATAGCTTAATTAAGATTTAATGTAATGTATTTAATGTTTATAACGGAAGCCTATTTCCACAAAAAAACTATTTAATAATAATAAAAAGGTAGACGATGTGCACTGGCGGTTATGAACAGAACTGCACGCGTCGGGCGGAGGAACACTGTGGCCGGAACTATTTCTTCCTATGACGTCAGGTCGCGTCACGCATGCGCTGTGCTCCTCCGCGGAGCTCTAAAATAGTCCGAATATAAACACTCATTAAAGGCGATTGAGGATAAAAATTCGCTCAGCATATACAGTTTTAACTAAACAAACTTTCTTTAATCACGACATAAAAAGTCATGATTGACATACTAAGTATAACTGACTTTTTGTCATAATTATGACATAAGAACATTATGGCAGCGGTAATTAGGAGATAAAACATCGAAATTCTGACATACACAATTAATAATTGACATTTAAAAGTTTAAATTAACTTTAAAAAGTAAAAAAAATCGGGATAAAAATTGAAACTATGACGTAGCAAATCAATTTTCACTTTTTATAATTATAACAGAAAAGAGTCACAATTAAACTGAGTTAATAAATGAAAGAAATTGAGTTAATAAATAAATGTCATAATTAGACTATTTGGGTCATAAAGATATTTTAACAAATGCATGATGTTTTCATTATGATATATATAAATCATAAAAAAGACTCTAAAGATTCGCATTGAACTGAATTAATATATAAACGTAATGTTGAGAAAATGAAAGAAACCGGTGAGAAAACAAACGACAACAAAGACGTTCAAAAAATATATAATTAAGTGCAAGATTCCAGAATACATAGACCTTCAGCTCATTAATTTATTATTTTATTTACAAAAGAACTAAAGCCGACTCTTTATGTACATCAGTTCTCTTGGCAAAAATCATGGGTTCATCCTGCAATCAAACACGTGATGCGTGAGAAGCGTAATCGTTATCATCCGCACGATCAATCCCGGAGCGGAGCAGCTGATTCAGCCGCGATCCGTCCTCATCACATGTACAACAACGTACACAATTACACGAGAGGTCGCAAAGAGACCAGTAGTGATCATACCGAGGTATAGCAGCCGCCGCCGTTATCCGCCGGGAAACACGGCTTTGTGCGGAGCGTCAGTCGGAGTCCGTGTCGTGGTTGTTGGCGTAGTCGTCCTCGACGGGCGCGGCGCCGGGCTGCGTTCCCCACTCGTCCTCGTCGTACTCGATGCTGTCGTTGTCCTCCAGGAGCTCGTCCTCAGGCTCCGCCCCTCCAGCCTCAGCCCCGCCCCCCTCGGCTCCACCCCCCTCCGGCTCCTCCTCCGGACGCTCTGGAGCCGGCGCGGCGTAGCCGTTGTTGTTGGAGAAGTTGGCGCGCTCGTGCCCGTCGTCCTCGATGTAGACGCGCTGGTGGCACATGGGGCACGTGTCCTGGATGTACAGCCACTTGCGCAGGCACAGCGCGTGGAAGTAGTGGTGGCACGGCGTGATGCGGGCGGACGCCGAGAACTCCTGGTAGCAGATGGCGCACACGTCCTCGATGTCCCGCAGCGGCGCGCCCTTGACCTCCGGCAGCGAGTTGATCTTCTTGACGGCCGTGCGGCGGTTGATGAAGGTCTTCCAGCCGTTCTTGGCCTGCAGGTAGATGTTGAAGTAGGCGTGGAGGCACATCATGCAGGCGCGGATCTTGCTGCCCGCCTCGAACATCATGGTGTAGGCGCCGTTGCCGAACATGATCACGCCGAACACGAACTCGATGACGTTGCCGGTGGAGCGCACGTAGTAGACGTAGTCGTCCAGCTTCTCCCACAGCACGTTGTAGAAGCCGTCGATCATGAAGAGCGCGTAGACGGTGAGCGACACCAGCACCTTCAGGCACAGCTCCACGCAGAAGGCGGTGACGGCGAACAGCCACGTGTTGAGCACGAACTGATGCCACAGCAGGAAGCTGAGCAGGACCGGCAGCGCGAAGAGTGCCAGCGACACCAGCAGGACGGGCACGTGTCTGCGCACCGAGGAGACGTGAGACGCGCTGAGCGACATGAGCACCGGGTCCGTCATGCCGTGGATGAAGTGCAGGATGGCCGTGAGCAGAAGGCACATGTTCCTGCTGAGCCGCACCAGCCGCTCCTCGGGGTCCAGCCCGCTCAGCCCCGTCTGCAGCGCCAGGATGAAGAAGAGCACGGGCGCCACGAAGCCCAGCCGCTTGTCCTCCTCCTCCGTGGAGCCGATGAAGGCCAGGATGCTGAGCCCCAGGTAGTGCGCCAGCGAGGAGATGACGGCGCTCATGCCCAGCACGGTGAGGGTGGAGTCGCAGCCGCTGATGATCAGGTTGCTGAGCAGATCCCAGCACACGTCCCAGCCCAGCGGCAGCCCGCTCTCCGCCCGCACCACCCGCACCACGTACAGCAGGATCACGGCCTGCGCCGTCACGCGCGTCAGCCAGAACACGCGCAGGATGTCGGGGAAGCGGATGCGCTTCCATGTGTCCTCCAGCAGCAGCTGCAGGCCGTAGATGCGGTACATGTGGCGCAGCAGCAGATACACGTAGCGGCACGAGTAGTAGAACCGCGTGAGCTTGAGCTGGAGGGTGAAGCCCGCGTGGAACGCCAGAACCGCCCCGGACGCCAGCGCCAGCGCCCGCCTCGCCTCCGCCGGCAGCTCCGCCACCTGCCCGCAGAGCGGCGCCATGATGTCCAGCACCACCAGGGCGGCGCCGAGCGACTGCACGTTCAGCAGCGCCACGTAACCCAGCCCGAGCAGCAGCTGCAGCAGCGCCAGCGCCAGCCAGAGCGTGGGCGCGCCACACAGGGGCAGCAGCGCCGCCTCCGCGCCCGCAGACGTGCCGTAGTAGTTGAGCAGCACCGTGGCAGCGCCCAGCAGGACGGCCGCCAGCAGCGTGTAGAACCGGAACAGGGACTTCTGGGACAGAACCAGAACCACAGCCGACACCAGGAGACCTGCAGACAGAACAGCGTCAGCGGAACTCACGCCAAAATAAAAGTCTGGTTTGACTTCAAGAAATCGTGACTGACAAGCGACGTCTAAATGCCATAATAATAATAATAATAATAATAATAACAAACTTAATTATTTAGTTTTCTTCCATGTTTTCATTGTAACAGTAAAGCCGTTTTTCATTCAATTAACACATTAAATTTCATACAATTAAAAGATAAATTTATGTTTCATTTTCAGGCTAATTAAAATAAGCAAAAGAATCATAGAAATTTAAAAAGCTTTGGATTGTTGATTTAATTAATTCACTTAGTCATGTTTTTAAATTATTATAATTTTAATAAATGATGAAAACTTTTTTTTAACATAAGAGAATGTGTTTAAAATAAATCAAAGCCGATTTCATAAACGTTATTATTGCTAAACTTTTAACTGTTAAAATTTATTAGTTTCACGATTTAAATTAATCAACGTGTTTTAGATCACTAAAATTTAATTTAACCATTAAAATTGAGTCATAAAATGTTTTTAAATAAAATTATTCTAAATACGGTTGAACTTCGACACTGATTGATTTGCATATTTATCATGTACATGTCAGTTCATTAATTTAATATAAGTAATTAAATTCTAAAGTGTCATAAAAATATTCTTATTTCCTAAAGTATCGTATCAAAGTTAATTATTGCGGTCTCGTGACAATAATATTACTGACTAAAATGAATAACTCATATTGATGAGTGCAATATGCACTCACATTTAAATATCAGTTTTTAATCATAATAATAACAATAACTCTTTAATGACATTATTATGTTTCGCTCTCCACTGTCTGTCAGAACCTGACTGAATGATTATAGATTACTATATTGATTGCTGATCATTATATTGATCATGATTCTGACTGACGCGCGTCACGTGATGAATATAATCCTCTCGCATTATAAACGGCTCGGTTCGGTTCTAAGCTCGTGATCTGCGGTTTATTAGCGGCTCATTAGCGGCCGGATCGGGACCGGAAGCGCGACTCACCCAGCGCGCGCATTAACGCTCTTCCGGCGGTTCCGGTCCACCCGACACCGGGCTCAGAGTGCGAGTTAAATATCGCGTCGATGATGAAGATGCTCGGGACCCGCAGAGCCACATCCAGCACGGCCAGCAGGTGCTGACCCAGCCGTGCGTGAGCGGACGCCATGCCGGTCGCCGCTGTCCGCCAGCCGCAGTTTCGGGCTTGTGACTCGGTTCGATGTCACGCAGGATCTCTGCCGGTCGCCATTTTGGCTCTGCGGCTGTTGCTGTGTGAGGAACGCGGAAGTGACGACACGCATGCGTAGAACGCGCTCTCGGGTTTATCGTAAACAAACAATATGCTTCGAAATAAAAGTCTATTAAGTATACTCGTATTTCTTTTTAATAATCACAAAATATTACATTTTATAAAAATAAATACTAAGTTATATTTACATTTATTAATTATTTAGATTAGTTAAAAAATATATTTTTAAATTATACAATTTAAAATATTTTATTATAAATATGTACAGCAATAAAATATAAGTGATACATTAATAATTATGTTTTAATAATACAGCATAAAAGTGTTTTATTGTTTAATTGCTTTTGGCATAATTTGTTATATAAATGAACCTTACAAAATATTACTATCAATATTAATGTTTTTTATTATTTAAATAATTTTTAAAAAAAATTCTTAAAATTAAGTTTTATTTTAATTTTATTTCTGGTTGCTAACTTTACTACGTTATCTTTGTGCAGTTTTTCATATATACTAATATAAATATTTTATTTTAGCTATATTACAAGTAAAATAAATGGTTTTAAGAATAATAACAAACATGTGCACATTGTTTGGATCAGTTTTATTGTGCATCTTTTGTTCACACACACACACACACACACACACACTCTCTCTCTCTCACTCACACACACACACTCTTGAAGAACAGTGTCATGGTGTTGTTGTAGATGGTCTCCATCAGGTCCAGTGGGTCTTCGTCCCTCACGGCCGCCATCACCTCCAGCACTTGTCTGATGATTACAGAAACAATCGTTCACGCAGAGTCACACACACACACCTGAGCAGCAGCAGCGATGGATCAGTGTGACGCACATGATGTGGCAGGGCTCGTTCCGGTCCTTCACGCAGTGTCCCGCCTCCCACTTCCTCTTGGTGGGAAACGAGCTCCGGACCAGCTTTGCTCCCGCGTGAGAGTTTTTAATGCCACACCACGGCGCGTCTGCGGAAACACACGAGAGTATGAAGCTGTTTTACACTGATATAATATCACACTGTTCTACTGTAGTATAAAGCTGAACCTGTTTCGATCATCAGTCTGTCTGATGGGATGGACTTCATCACCTCCAGATTCTCTGCCGTTTTCAAAGAGCTGAAATACAGAAACATGATGTTTTAGCGATGAATCAGTGAGACGATCATCAGTCGGAGACACGGAACGCACCAGCCGTTGATGCCGATGAACAGATCCAGATCCAGCAGAGCCGCTGCGTCCTGATGCGAGCCGTCGAACGAGTGAACCTGGGGAACGTGTGCAGAAAACAGAGGAACGTGGAGGAAGAGAGGAAATGCTGAAGAAACATGCAGGAAATATGGAGGAAACGCAGAGGAAGCATCATGATGAGAAACCATGAGACACTCACCACTCCACCAACACACCGCTCTCTGTTCCTCTTCATGATGTCTGTGACACACACACACACACAGTTATTCACACACACACACACACAGTTATTCACACACACACACACACACACACACGGCTCCAGAAGAGACTCGTACCGAGGAACTGTGGGTGGGAGTTCCTGCAGTGGAGGAACATGGGTAACCGCGTCTCTTCTGCCAGATCAAACTGCCGCTGGAAGAACCTGAGAGAGCAAACGCACGGATGAGCGTCAGGACATCAGATCTCACATCCCAGATCCCAGATCGCACGCGGGAACACTCACTTCAGCTGAGTCTCCATGGGACAAAACTCCAACCGGTCAAAATCTGTGAAGCATGAGAAGAGAAAAGCACTGATGACCGTCACACACACACGTTAGATTCACTGACGCACGGTCAGGAGAGCAGAGGGTGTGTTGTGTTCCCGAGGGAACGGCATGCTGGGAAGGTTTACCGAGGCCACACTCCCCCACCGCCACCACCTTCTGCCTGTCGCTGACGCTCAGATCCAGCAGAGACGACAGGTACTGATCCGAGCCCACCTGCTCGAACTCAGCGCAGCGCGTCGGGTGACAGCCCACCGTGCAGAAGAACTGCTCTGCACACACACACACACACACACACTCGTTACACACGCCTGAGCTTCAGCGGGAGCAGTGCATGCTGGGAGCGGCACCTCGGGTCTGTGCGAGTCTCAGCGCTTCCCGGCTGTCCTCCAGACTTCCTCCAGTGATGATGAACTGTGAGAAACACCAGCATCAGCCTCAGACATCCTTCATGAACGATCACGAGCTTTACATGTGGGAATCATTACTGCTATGAGGAAGAGCTGACCTTCTGCACGCCAGTCTTCAGCGCTCTGTCGATGACCTGAGGAAAATCATCTGAGACACACACACACATCACTGAACCACAACATGTGTAAAGAGACACAACTTCACTCGCTCCATCCATCACTTCATCTGCCCTACAGTTACTGCTTCCCTCCCTTACCCATGTTGTACCCTGTTTTACCACAATTAACCCTATTTTCACACTATTGACCATAATTAACCCTGTTTCCCTCGCTTACCCTATTTTACCATGTTTTACCCTGTTTTTACCGTGGTGTTTCTGGGATCCTCTGTAGATTCCTCTGAACATCGGGTCTGTCAGATTAACGCCGATATCTGCACACAAACTCATCACATTCACCTCTCAAACGATCAGTCTCAATCTTAATCATAATCATAATCTCTCACCGATGAACCTGAAGTTGCTCATTCTTGCAGAAATAGAGAAGCAGATCCTGCGCGCGCACATGGACACAACGAGCACGTGACCACGTGGGCGGGGCTTCGCGACCGGAAGTCAGCGGGAGGAAAATGACTCTCGCTTTCATTTGAGTGACAGGCGAATAAGAGAAAAACAGAGCTGATCTGAAATCAGGTGGAAAACATATCTTTTCTATTTCACATTAACATTATCTGTCAGGAAATGTAAAAAAAAAACACAATAAAAATTTGCATAATATCCATTGAATGTTTTCAGCGCTTTTTTGTTTTTAGTTTGTTCCAAGACTTGCATATATTTTAAAGTTATCTATAAAATGTGGAAAACTTGCTATGCAGCGAATCCTCTTCTGTTTACATGTATGACATTTTCCTAATAAAATAATTAACTGTATAATATGCTGTTCTTTACATTCTGAGAATAAAAAGCAAAAACACACATATTTACACATCGGTTTTCAATTAATAAAGGTTTCTGAATCTTTCCAAAACAATTTTGAGTAAAAACATTGAAAATACAGATGTAAAACAATTTATTTTTCTAATGCACAACATTCACAGATACATGAAATAATAAACAGGCTTAAATCTTTCCAAAACACGCAGAATCAGTTTCCACACTTTGATTCAAGAGATAAATAACTCTCACTGCAGGAAAACACACAGTATTTCCCATTTAGTTATTAATACACATTTGTTTGATCAAACATTAATATTATGAATGAACGCGTCCCCATGACGACGGTCCATGTTACACTGAATTAGAGAAACACCCTTCATTATAACAGAGCATCACAAATCCTGTGCAGATTTAATTATATGATGGCAATTCACACAATGAAAACACAGTAAACACACACTCACACATCTCACGGAGAGCAACACAACCACTACATACAATTATTGCTTCAGAAAACAAGGAGTTTAGGAATAAACGGATTACACTAAAATAATGTCCTCACTCTAAATGTTAATCCACAGAAAGATAAACATCCGACTAATAATCACGCTCTCTCTCTCTCTCACACACACACACACACACACACACACACACACACACACACACGTGGTGTAATTAGGGTTCTCAGAGTTTAAGCCCTAGACACAGCGCCAGCTCGTTCTTCTGGATCTTTCCGTCTCCGTTGATGTCACAGTGAGCCAGCAGAACCCGTTTAAACTTGTCCAGGTCAGACCCGCGGAGATTGGGCTGAAACACACACACACACACACACACACACAGTTAGGGATTCTGTCGTTGTCGTGACACATATCGGTTTGTTCTTTTTTAGCACCATCTTGTGGCAGTTTGGTGTAACAACAAAGTGTGTTAATGACTGTTTTCTTAGTGGTTGGTTCAGAGCATGTGATTTTTGTGATTATTTCATGTGATGTGTTGCGTAGAAGGAACACACATATAGGACAGAATAGTCATAATAAGTTAAATCATCAGATTGTGAAGTGCTTCACCTTCACCAGCTCCATCATGTCTTTGACAAAACCATCGACCTCTGCGCCTTCCAGAGCGCCGGTGTTACTCTAGAGTGAACACACAACAATACACACAGCGTTACACACAACAATACACACAGTGTTACACACAACAATACACACAGCGTTACACACAACAATACACACAGCGTTAAACAGAGCAGTTACACACAACAATACACACAGCGTTACACATCTCTTCAGCGACTTGCCAAACCTTTTGCTTAGTTTAACAAAATGCAGTAAAATAAGTAAAACTACAAGATTAAATAAATATTAAAAGGCTGATTCACAGGATAGTGTCTCCCACGCTCATATCTCCTCTTACCATGTCATAGTGAGCAAAGATCTTCTCAAAGTCTCTGCGCTGATCCTCTCGACTGCAGGCCTGAACAAACACAACAGTAACGACACACATCACAGCCTATAAACCAGAGTGATCTATATCTCATATCGCACGCACCTCCAACTCAAACTTCAGCAGGAAGTTCTCCTTCAGCGCCAGGATCCTGGAGACACAAACATGAAGATCAGTAACAGCACAGAGATGTCACACGGTTTAACCAAACACCGGTTTCAGCTATAAATCTGCAGATTCCCACTGTACTCTCCCTCCACTCACATTTGTGTCTCCTGCATATTATTATGCATATTTGAATACATTATTATGAATCACATAAAAAAAAATTCTGACTTCATGGTTGTATGCATTATTTAGTGAAGCGGATAATCTATTAAATCACTAAAAACGGATCAGAGTTGTAATATGTCAGCAGAAAGAGAGATTAAACTAGATAAACTATCATTTATACAGTCTGCAGTCATTCGACACAGATATCTGATTGACCAATCACAATCAGTTATTTCAGAGTCATGTGACTGACGACGAGATCAGCGTCACCTCGCCAGATCATTCAGATGCAAACGACCGTCCTGCTGTTTGTCAAACATCTTCATCTGAAAGTCAGGAGACAGAGAATGAAATAAAACAAGGCATATGCTGTTTGATTATGATATTGTCTAAAAGTTCAGTTTCACTAAATGTTTAACTTCTGTCCTGTGCTGTTACCATGATCTGTGTGTAATCCTGCAGTTGGGCTGTAGAGATCTGCCTGTTATGCTGACGGACAAGATCCCGCAGGAAACTCTGACATCATCAAAACAGAGAGGATAGCGTGAGTGCGCTCACACACACACACACACACACACACACACACACACACACACAGGAAGTGACATCATCAGCGGCGCTCACCTTCAGCTCTGCTGCAGAGATGTATCCACTGCTGTCGGCATCATAGCAGCGCCAGATCTGAGGAGAAACCAGAGAGAGTCTGAACAGATGATTTAAACTCAACTCACTTTAACCAAGTCCCTCATCTGACAGAGAAACCTGAGGAAGAAAACGAGTGTGGCGTCCTGACCCTCATGAACTCCACGCTGTTCTCCAGCGGCATCTCCCGGTGGAACCGCAGGAGGAAGTTCTCATCCTCGGGAAGAACCGCAGCCGCCAACTGCATCAGACGAACAACATGAGCGACAGAAGATCATCAATCCTGTCATCTGTTACTCATCCTCACACTCACATAAACCACATCAGAGCCAGTCTGGAGAGAGACGGATGGATAGAGAGAGGGATGGAGGGGTGGAAAGATGGAAGGACAGATGAATCAACGCACAAAGAGACAGATGTATGGATGGACGGACGGATGGACAGATGTGTACCTGCTCCATCGTCAGGCGTCCGTCTCCGGTGTCACAGCTGGACAGAATCGTGTCTCTGATCTTCTGCTGGTCAGACGCATCGCACTAAAACAACACGACACACGCGTGACATTCATCTGTGATCATGAGAGAGTGAGGAACTACACTAGTGTTCAAAATGAATACTGTCATTCATCAAGGACGAATTCAACTGATCAAAAGTGACAGAAAAATGTTTATGTTAAAGAAATTACATAGAAAACAGCTGTTTTACACTGATATAATATTACACTGTTTTACTGTATTTATCATCTAATAAATTCATCTTTAATCACAGAAATAAATGACACTTTACTATATATTCACATAGAAAACAGCTGTTTTACACTGATATAATATTACACTGTTTTACTGTATTTATCATCTAATAAATTCAGCTTTAATCACAGGAATAAATGACACTTTACTATATATTCACATAGAAAACAGCTGTTTTACACTGATATAATATTACACTGTTTTACTGTATTTATCATCTAATAAATTCAGCTTTAATCACAGGAATAAATGACACTTTACTATATATTCACATAGAAAACAGCTGTTTTACACTGATATAATATTACACTGTTTTACTGTATTTATCATCTAATAAATTCAGCTTTAATCACAGGAATAAATGACACTTTACTATATATTCACATAGAAAACAGCTGTTTTACACTGATATAATATTACACTGTTTTACTGTATTTATCATCTAATAAATTCAGCTTTAATCACAGGAATAAATGACACTTTACTATATATTCACATAGAAAACAGCTGTTTTACACTGATATAATATTACACTGTTTTACTGTATTTATCATCTAATAAATTCAGCTTTAATCACAGGAATAAATGACACTTTACTATATATTCACACAGAAAACAGCTGTTTTACACTGATATAATATTACACTGTTTTACTGTATTTATCATCTAATAAATTCAGTTTAATCACAGGAATAAATGACACTTTACTATATATTCACACAGAAAACAGCTGTTTTACACTGATATAATATTACACTGTTTTACTGTATTTATCATCTAATAAATTCAGTTTAATCACAGGAATAAATGACACTTTACTATATATTCACATAGAAAACAGCTGTTTTACACTGATATAATATTACACTGTTTTACTGTATTTATCATCTAATAAATTCAGCTTTAATCACAGGAATAAATGACACTTTACTATATATTCACATAGAAAACAGCTGTTTTACACTGATATAATATTACACTGATTCATGATTTCATGAAATATACAAAAAAAATCTTAATCCAAATCTTTGAATGATAGATCATCAGATCTGTGTCATATTAGATTAAAAAACATAAAAGAATGTCATTTAAACACGTTGTGTTTAAGAAATGCACTAAATCACCAAACACTTCAAACATGAAGAAAAGTGACAATAATGAAAGAGAGTCTTGATGAAGGAGAGATTAAACACTCACAGTCTTCAGCGTCTTCATCAAGTGCCGTAAAAACTCGTCCAGGTTCTTCCTGTCAATGAATCCATCATCTGCACAGAAGCAGGGGTCAGCAGCAGGTCAAAGGTCACATCTCAGGCATCAGGTCTGTGAACTCACCGTGACGGTCGAACCGAGTCCAGGCGTTGAGGAAGGTGGCGGCGGTCAGACCTCTGAAGACGCTCTCCATGACTGTGATCAGAGGAGCAGCTGCTCTCCTCTTCTCCTCCTGTCCTCCTCTTCCTCTTCTCCTCCAGGCCTTAATTACACCCACATAATGACCCATCACTGGAGACAACACACAATCACACCAGAGCAAACCCACGCTCCACAGCTGGACCGCACACACACACACACACACACTCTAACACACACACAGGAAAAATAAAGAAGTGCATCAATCATTCATCAGATCCAAACAACACATTTTGCTCTAAACAGACAAACACAACATCTATCACACGATCACACTGAACATCTTTCACTTGTCTTCATCTTTCACTTTCTTCTCATAGTCCTTCTCATGTTTGATGTTGGTCTGAATGATCAGGAAGTGTGTGTACATTTGAGTGAGAGTCTTGGGAATCTCTCGTCTCTCTGCTTCACTCAACATCTTCTCTAGAACAGCGGCTGAGATCCAGCAGAACACTGGGATGTGGCACATAATAAAGAGGCTCCTTGATGACTTCAGGTGTGAGATGATTGTGTTGGCCAGACCCTGATCACTGATTCTCTTCCTGAAGTATTCCTCCTTCTGTGGCTCATTGAATCCTCGTACCTCTGTCACTCGATGGACACACTCAGAGGGGACGAGATCAGCTGCTGCTGGTCTGGAGGTGATCCAGATGAGAGCAGAGGGAAGCAGATTCCCCACCATGAGGTTCATCAGCAGCACGTCCACTGAGGCTGAATCAGATATATTACCCAGTTTCTCTTTGCTCTGAAAGTTCAGAGACAGACGACACTCATCCAGACCATCAAAGATTTGGCCCAAAACTATTTTTATTTTTCAAAAAGCATCTTAGGCAATTTAGTTTAATAGTAAAATTAATGCATTCAATCTTGATAGCTTTGAGGAAAAAAATTATTTAAATCATATTCATTTATTAAAATAAATAATTAAAATAAATAATAAAAAACTTGATCGTTCGGTCCAACGACAGTTTGCGAAGGATCACTGCGCATTCGGTCTTTTCAGTTTGGCATATTCCCCCTTGCTTCTTATCTGACTCCATGTTTAATTATGACCACAAATTACTTTAGAATGCCAATTGGTTGTCGGTCATTTATTTGATAATTTGGCTAGTAGACATTTTATTACTCTATCGAACTCTTTACTCTAATTGCACTCATTCATTCGGGTCTCAGTGTCGCTCAGAGTCTCATGCTTTTACGTAGATCTCACGGTCACGGTCCACCAGTCTTGGTCACTGGACAGAGGTAATTGACTTATACTGTAATTGGCTCCTATGCTTGCTGTCTACGAGTATTTTGTTTAGTTCCAATAGATCCCAATACACTTAATTAAAGTAATACTATTTCTAGGCAGAGGTCATAACCACTACAACAGATATAAGCTGACCAAAAAAATTACTTTCGCTGATGGTAGCTTGGGTTTGCCAATTGGTACGAGGCAATTCTTCCTCCCCGATAGCAATGGAAGAGTGGAGTTTTTCTTCAGGGACACTACAATTTACTGTATTTTTTGATATTGTAGTAGAAGGTTGCATAGTTATAATTTTCTCTCTAATATTATGAATTTTGCAAGTAAAGAAGTCCATGAAGTCATTAGTGCTGTGCTGATTTAAAGCATCTGGGGTTGAGGCTTTATTTCTTGTTAATTTAGTCACTGTATCAAATAAATACCTAGGGTTGTATTTATTGTCTTCTAAGAAGGTTAAAAAAAGCAGATCTAGTTGATTTTAAGAGGTTTCTGTATACAATAGAGCTGTCTTTCCATGAAATGTGAAAAACCTCTTGCTTTTTTTCCCCAGCTGCGCTCCATTTTTCTGGCTGCTCTCTTGAGGGCCCGGGTGTGCTCGTTGTTTCATGGAGTTGGACTATTTTATTTTAAGCGCAACGGAGCAACAGTGTCTAAAGTGCTGGAAAAGAGAGAGTTAATAGTTTCTGTTGCAACACCAAGTTCTTCTAGGCTGTCTGGGATGTTGAGTAGATGAAACTGATCAAAAAGATTATTTATAAAGCAATCTTTAGTGTTAGAAGTGATAGATCTACTATATTTGTAACGGAGTTAGTTTTGCAGCTTTGGCTAAAGGCAGTGTACACACAACTAAGTTACGATCTGAGATGTCATCGCTCTGCTGCTGTTACGGTGATGCACGTGTGCGATGCGGAGAAAAACGTCGAGGAGCAACAGGATCAAAACTGAAACACTCTTTATTCATAAAGAAACCAAAACATTTTAAATGAGAACAGAAAAGGCACACGTGTACAAAAACCTGAAACTAAGATCACTTGGATGTATGGAATCACAGAGAACCGACACCAGCGACATAAAGTCAACAACCCGACAAAGACAAGGGAAACACAAGAGGGTATTATACACAAGGGAATGACGAACACCTGGGTAGACTAACGAGGTAAGTGATGACAAGACAGGTGCAGGGAGGGCATGAGAGGATACACAGAAGGGACCCGGAAGTGAAACAACACATCACACAACAGATAGGAAGAGACACATGGATATTAAAATCACCAACAATTATGACTTTATCTCCAGCCATTACTAATTCTGACAGAAAATCAGCATTCTTTGATAAAGTCTGTATGGTGCCCTGGTGGCCTGTATAGAATAGCCAGCACAAAGGTCAAACTGGAATTATTACTTGCACTAGATAGTTTAGATAAAGCATCATCACTTCAAAAGATTTATATTTCAAACTAGACCTTTGAGTGATACTTAAGTATTATTACAAATTACAGCAACACATCCTCCTTTACCTTTCAGACGAGGCTCATGTTTATAATAGTAATCTTGAGGGGTGGACTCATTTAAAGTAATGTAATCGTCTGGTTTTAGCCAGGTTTCTGTCAAACACAGCACATCTAGTTTATGATCTGTAATCATATCATTTAAAATAAGTGCTTTTGAGAAAAAGGATCGTATATTCAATAACTCAAGCTTTATCATTTGCTCATCAGTTTTATATCAATTTTTTGTTGTTTGGACTTAAATAAATTTTTTACCCTTAAACGGTTTTGAGAGTTTTTTGTATTTGCTAATCCGGGGAACAGACACAGTCTCTATAGGATGATATCTAGTTGAAAAAGTAAGACTATGTGCCAAATTACTAGAGAGAAGAGCGGCACCATCCCAGGAGGGATGAATACCATCTCTTTTCAACAGGTCAGGTCTGCCCCAAAAACTTTTCCAATTGTCTATGAACCCTATGTTATTCTGTGGGAACCACTTAGACATCCAGCCATTGAGTGAGCAGTTTGTTTAAATATATTGATCTGGAGATATTGTAGTCATCTAGAACAGAGCATTTTCTCACAGACATCAAAACTGAATTGACATGGCATCTTTTTTACCGTATTTTCCCGCATATAACCCGCGGGTTATACCAGATTTTACGAACCCCGCAGTGAATGTGCGGGTTATATAAGGGTGCAAGCTATATCACACATTTTTTACACGTAATAATATTTCAATATATTGTTTGTTAAAAACATGTGTTTTGTTGTTTATCTTGTCGACTCGTCTCAAAAAGACCGCTAAGGTGAGGCCTTTTTGCTTTAGGTCCTCGACGAGCACTTTTTCGTGAATTCATCTTCTCCAACGTTCCTTTTCCTTTCTCCAACCTCCGATTACACTCTCATCAATATCAAATATTGCGGCATACTCAATGGGAGTTAGCTTGAAGTCGGCTGTGTAAGACTTTCGTTTTGACATTTTTTTTTATTAAAGAGAAAGAAATTATTTAAACTCAAATCTACACTTCACAAGAATACAAGATTATTTAGATATGTCCGCGTTTATGTAGCCTGTATTTGGGGCACAGCTCCTAGAGACAGCCTACGCGCACAAACACTGTGTACCGAGCCTGAACAGTTACTGGTAATTGACGTCATGCGAGCTATATTCGAAATTCGAAATGTGAATTTACACAAAAAAGTTAATGAATCTATGGGTGCGGGTAATATAAAGGTGCGGGTTATGCCAACAATTTTTTCGGCACAAAACCCGCGGCCTATATGTGGGTGCAGATTATCTGAGTCTGCGGGTTAAATGCGGGAAAATATGGTAATATAAAGCTATAATTAGAAAAAATTTACACAATCATTTAACTATTCTTACATTTTCAAAAAGCTACACAGATATGTTAAGTATTACACATTATTCTTCAGGACAGGAGTAACAGTTTTACAGGCCCAGAACCCAAAACCTGGTTCATGACGTCATCCCGTCTCTGACATGCATTCACACTATTGATTCAATTTCACATGTGGTCCTTGATGCATTCATGCAAAGCTTTTTCATTGCATTTTTCGATGCTGTGCAAGTTCTCTTGAAAGGGAAATAAATGTTTCCTGGTTTGATGTTGAATGAAGGACTGGATGATTCTGTAAAATGTGTGTGTGATGATCACTATGGGTTTGTGTCTGTTGATTCTGTTGTATGCGATTGTGTCTGTAGTGGCTCTTTATTCACCATCAGCTGATCCAGAGAAGCTCAGACTAACATCTAAAACCTGTGCATAAAACACAAGCATTAAACTTGATCATAGTGTGTAAGTCACCATTACAAGGAAAGTAAGAAAAAGAAGAAGCTATGTTAATTTTAATTTAAAAGATAAACAGTTTTAACAGTTTTTAACAGTTTTTCATTACTACTAACCAAAGCGTCTCCAGTTTATAAGGTGGACGATCCTTCAGATCAGAGAGCAGCTTCACTCCTGATGATCCTAGTTTATTTCCAGACAGACTCAGTTCTCTCAGGTGTGAGGGGTTTGATCTCAGAACTGAAGCCAGAGCTACACAACCTTCATCTGTAATGCCACAAACACTCAACCTGTAGAGAACAAGGAGACCCTTCAGTCTCTCAATTCAAGATCTATAGAACTAGTTCTTCACCAAATATGACTCATAGCAGGCCCTTGGTTTCATAGTCCATTCCTAGCACAATGTTACAGCCAAAGGTGCAGAATACACTGAAAAAAAAGTTGACACACTCAGAAAACAGACTGATATTTCCCAACGGACAACTGTCAGCGTGGCATGTCTCAGCCATAAAACAAAATTATCTCCAGTTATCTGACAGGACACATTTTAAGTTTCTGTGTTACTTTTGTTTTATTGTACATCATTCATCCCAGTAGGAGGAGAAAAAGAATGTGGAGAACTTCACATAAAATCTTACCCCAGTTTCTCGAGTTTACAGTGAGGACCCCTCAGTCCATCAGAGAGCAGTTTCACTCCTGAATCTCCTAGTTTATTCCATGTCAGATCCAGTTCTTTCAGGTGTGAGGGTTTTGATCTCAGAGCTGAAGCCAGAGCAACACAACCTTCATCTGTAACACCACAATCACTCAACCTGTAGAGAACAAGGAGACCCTTCAGTCTCTCAATTCAGGATCTACAGCTCAGATAAGCAGGAAAGAGAGACTTAATCCACGACACCATTAACAGCTGCAGTCTAATTTAATCATGATCTTTAAATCATGATCGTTAAATCACGATCTATGATTGTGTGTTGTTAAACTCAACCAGTTTACCACTGAACTGTTTTTACAAATGTGGTAATTTTTGAAAACTTATATTCAGGATGTTTAAATTAATATAAACTTTTTTATTATATTTGTTTTATTTAACATATATAACAGAAATGAATAAAGACACTATTGAGATAAAGAATAAATATAAAAGCTTATATAAAAGATATAAAATATATTAAAGATATACACACTAGATAACTACACTTTAAAGATATACACACTACCATATGCAATAGGAAAAACAGTTTCCTCTATGAAACTTTTACAATACGACTTCTAATAATATTTATTTTGGTCCACAAAGTCAAAGATTAAAGTCAAAAAATTATATGTACCGTATTTATTCAAGTATATCGCGCACACGTGTATAACGTGCACCCCTATTTTTCGATTAGAAATCGGTATAAAATTTTGTTTCACACCAAGCATTGTAATTGACAAAAAAACGTTGTTGAACACGTGCAGCCATGATATAAAACATTTATTTATTGTATAACATACAATATATAACTTATATAACATATAAAACATATATTTATTGACAACATAAACTAATGAACACAATACCGAAATAGAATTACCGGTAAAAATATTTATTTAAAATCCTTCAACGTCAGATTACGTCAGATCCTTCAACGCCATTCTTCTGGAGTTAATTTTTCATCAGTGTCCCAGTTGGCAGGAACATCTGTTTCTCCGGTTTCTTCGCTTTCTTCTGCTTCTGAATTCCACAGCAGGTCGTCTTCTGTGCCGTCCATTTTATTGCTGATGCCTGTCTTCACAAAAAACACAAAATGCCTGTTTTCTCTGTAACGTGTGGGCGAGGAAATGAAGCGGCGAGGGGACGTTTTTTTCTTCTTCGCCCTCGCGTATAGTGAGAGGCTGCAGCCTGTAAAATGCGCAGCGCAAACTCACAATTCGCCGGCGCCCTCAAAGGACTGGCCGTCAAAACAAACCCCATGTCACGATACATGAAGGGAGGACTCAAGTGCAGGGATAAGGGTATTAAATATAACAGAAATAAACAATAAGAATACAAAGGAAACACCCACGAGGGGAAAAACATAACATAACATAACCAAGGAACGGAACTTGAACATAAACAAACCGGGAGATCAGGGCAAGGAAACACAGGCACTTGATCAGGGAACGCATGGGAGACACAGGCATGAAAGACAACGACGCGACGCCGGACAGCAAACACTGAGGGCTATTTATAAGACACATGAGGGAAGGTAGTGATGAGAGACAGCTGGGAATGATTAAGGGAAACAAGGAGACGGGGCAGACGCTAATGAGACAAACACACAGGAGAGAGAGCAGTGCCACGGTTCTGTCACTGGAAACACTGGAACCGGAACTGAACCTGACAGAACCGTGACACCCCACCCCAGCCCAGCTCAGCCCTCGTGTATAATGCGCATCCCTAACTTTGATTAATTTTTTTGGTAGAAAATTTTGCGCGTTATACTCGAATAAATACGGTATATTTAATTAGGTGAAAAGAGTTACAATTGAGTCAGCAAGCCATTGCTTATTGCAACATTTCTCACTTCCTTCAGTCTCTCTTTAAATTTGTTTATTTAGTTTTTCTCAACCATCAAACAAAATTATATTCAACAATGTCTCATCAATTCAATTAAAAAATCTAACATTCTTTAAAGTAAAATATTTTTTGATAAATACAACATAATATATATACACAAGTATAATTATCTTGTCTTGTCGTGTCTTTCACATCCGGGTGTCTCCGAGTTCTCCTGGTTCCGCAATATGAGTGCCGTTTGAGTTATATCTAAAGTGTTTTTGGTTTCCGTTTGGCAATAAAGAGAGTTTCAGTTCAATCAAGTTTCCTTCCGTGTTTCTCCGCATCACACACCAGCACAGCACCCAAAAGTGTAACATCACCAGTGTCCACGCTTGAACCGCTTCTCCTGGGTCATGTGGAGGACCTGTCGTCTTCTTCATTCTGGAACACCCCATTTATTGTCAAGGCAAACCTATTCAACAAAGCTGTTGATGTAGCTCTCGATACAGGCGCTTCCCTCTCCGCAGTTCGGACTGACATTATTTCTGGCCCTCCTGGAAACTCTGAAAAAGTGCACCCCTGGCTGTGGCCGTCAATTCAATATGCCAAAAGAGCAACATGGACACCAACTGGCAACATTTTGCTTGGGTTCCAAGGTTAACGTTTTTACCATAGATTTGTTGTTATCTCTGATCTTGCTTCACCACTTATCTTAGGGATAGATTTCATGTTAAGAGCTGCAGTCAACATTTATATTCCATCCAGGACTGTAACTTTGTGACAACATTGGGCCAGAGCCTGGTGAACTATCAAGTGAATGGCTGGAGACGCAAGGAGTAGGCCGCATGATGTTCTTGGATGTCCAAAAGTCAGACTTGCGGGGAAAGGTCGAACAGGCATGCTTAAAACAGGGAAAAAATCCCAGTTCCTTGCCCTTGTGGAAGATTTTTGGTGCATGTTTGACGGTCACTTAGGCCATACGGCTATGGCAGAGTACGTGATTGACACTGGTGGTGCGAAACCTGTAAATTTACCACCTTACCGTTCTTCCTTACCTTGTGGAGAACCCAGATTCTGTGTTGATTACAGGGGTCTAAATCAGCTCACACTAAAGGATTCATATCCCCTACCCTGTGTGGATGAATCATTGGACTTTCTGTCCAGAGGAAAATGTATTACCACTCTGGATCTGTCTCAGGGCTATTGGCAAGTGTCTGTTGAAGAAAAGTCTAAAAGCAAAGACCACTTCTATATCCCACTGTGGCCTATTCCAGTTCAAAGTCCTTCCCTTCGGCCTCAACAATGCCCCTGCTACCTTCCAAAGGGTCATGAACACTGTTCTCACTGGCCTGATTTATAAATGCTGTGCAGTGTACTTGGATGACATAGTGATAGCTTCACCAACCTTTGAACAACACCTTGAGGACCTTAGGGAGGTCCTGATGAGACTTCAGACAGCAGGTCTTTTGCTTAAACTGAGCAAATGCCAGTTCTGTCTAAGCGAGCTCATATTCCTTGGTTACTGTGTCACGCCAGAGGGTATATCTCCAGACCCGGCAAAAGTAAAGGCAGTGACCGAGTTCAGAAAACCAAAAGACACGAAGGACGTCAGAATGTTCCTTGGCCTTACTGGCTATTATCGACGCTTCATTCCTGGCTATGCAAGTAAGGTGGACCCTCTTTTCCATTTAATCAGGAAGGAAACACCATTCTGCTGGGATGAGAATTGCCAGGCTGCAATGGATTTCTTGACAAAGTGTCTCACGTCAGCTCTAATCTTGTGTTTTCCAAACTTCACACGGCCATTCTTCATACACACAGATGCTTGTGACTTGGGGCTCGGGGCGGCCTCTCTGACGATATGGGACGAGATGTGGTTGTGGCGTTTACAAGAAGAGTGCTGCACAAGGCTGAGAAACCCTACTCGACGCCTGAAAAGGAATGTTTGGGAGTGATTTGGGCTTTGGAGTATTTTAGCCCTATGTTGAGGGCCTCCATGTGACGATCTTTACAGACCATAGTAGCCTGAGGTGGCTGATGAACCGCCCAAACCTTTCTGGATGTCTGGCGAGATGGTCACTACGTTTGCAGGATTTTGAGTTTAACATTGTGCATAGGCCAGGTCCCAGAATCCAATTCAAGGCAATGCTACCCCAATAGACATTCTGCCAGATTACGCAATCATTGGGGGGATGGATCTTTGTAGCCTGTCTCCTGCTCAGTCGTACTGATGGACAAGGCACATTTGAGGCAATTGCAGGAGAATGACCCTGTGGTCAGTGGTCTTTTATGTGACACTGAGAGCACTGACACAGGGGATGAGGAAAAGTATGTCGTTCAGGACAGTTTGCTGTATCTGTGACTTGTGGACCACATCCAATGAAACAACTCAAATTGTACACGCCTACTTCCATCAGAGGTACATTGTTAAAATACTATCATGCCCACCCTACTGCTGGCTACCTCGGAATTAACAAAACATTAACCAGGCTAAAGATTAGGTTTTTTTTCTCCTAAAATAGCAGAGGATGTGAAAAGATACGTTACCTCATTTTCCATATGTCAGTTGACGAAGCCAAGTCAGAAGAAACCAGTGGGTCTGATGGTCCCAATCAAACCACAAAAGCCTTGGGAGTACACTGGAGTGGACTTTGTGGGCCCTCTTCCTCGGACACAGAATGGAAATGAGTACATTCTTGTATTTGTTGATACTTCTCAAAGTGGGTTGAAATAAATGCAGTCAGGACAGTGACAGTGCAAGCTGCTGCTGGTTAGAGTTGAGACACACATGAAATCTGAAGCGATGGCAAACTTTACAGCCAAGCTGGCCCCGATGTACTCTGGCCCGTACAGGGTCTTAAAAGTACTGTCTTATGTTAACTATAGACTGGAAAAGGTTGATACTAGAGAGGATGTTGGTGTGTTTCATGTTGAGAACCTTCAGCCCTTTCACTCATGGGCTACTGCTTTGACCAATCGGAAACAATCTCATAATTGTGAAGATGGACAGTTATTGGGAGAAGTCGTCTCTATCGAAAACAGTACAGGGGAATCTGATGATGCGGACTTGAGTGTTCCTGGAGATTGGTTAACTGACCAACCCAAAGAATTTTCCTCAGAATGCCTACCTGAACAGACACCTGACGGTGCTATGTTTGCAGAGACTGAGTGTTCTGACGTGAGACTTGACTGAGACACTCACAGGGATGACACAACAGACCCGTTCCAGGGTACTGAACGTTATAACTTGAGACCAAGACAGAAACCCAGAATTACGTCTGGGTCAACAGGTGTACTAACCCATATCATACACATACGTTTGATGTTGAGTAAAGGGGGGGGGGGGAGAATACTGGGGTGTTAATTGTCACTTTTTGTTTATTGACATGTTCAAGGTTGGATGTTTTTACAAGAAAATGTAAAAAAAAAAAAAATATCCCAAAATTGCATTCCATATGTGGGGGTTGCACACAGTAATTTTGTTTTATTGAAATTAGGTACAATGTATGGGCTTGTAGGATTGTATAGATTGTCCATTGTTGTTTCTTTTAGTTTGTCTCGCCCTGTAACAGCTTTACAACTGTGACATGTATGTATGGTTGTTGAGTGAAAGGGTACTGTTCCTTGGTTGTGTACGGCTGGGGTCAGCCTTTGTTTAACGGGGGGGAATCTGTAACGAGATATAGTGGGTAATACTCCTTTAAGGTGGAGTACTTTTTCACTCTCTCAAGAGGAGTGAGTAGGGTATGAAAACAGAGCGCGAGCGGGAAGGGATCTTGTGTATGTGGAGTGAGGTTTCCCACTGTTTTATTTTCTATTGCTCTTGCTATTGTTTTTCTTGTTGTTTAGTAACACGATTGTGTGTGAAGCATTGTTTGCAAACTGCTGTGCGTGGGATGGACAGTTCCTGATAATAAAGGACCCCTCCTGCGAACTGTTGGCCAGAAAGCTATTTAGTCCTGGTTGTCCTATGTTTCTACAGATATATCATTAGGATGTTAGTCACTGACTTCAAAGTAAGCCTGTTTGTTTATGGTGACAGACTTGTTTATAGTGATACCTGTTGTGATGGAAATTTTATTTCTTACTTCCTTATTAATCCTTATCTTGAGAAGTAAGCAAGCTTATCAAATAAACTGAATGTTCTGCTGTTGTGTATGCTTTGCATAGCGAGCACAGATCTACTTGACCCAAACCAAACCAAGCGTAACGACCTGACCTGAGAAACAGGCCACGGTCAGGGTTTAGAGAGAGTATATAAACTAACAAAGAGAGGCAATTAGTTGCCTTCTCATATTTAGACATTGTCTGTGTATGAGAATGCCATTTCTTGCAAGAAATAAAGCTTAAGACAGTTTAAACCTTTCGCAAATCTCACTTGTTCTTTATTAAGAACGACACTGTTAATATCAACTGTGCTCTGAACAGTGTATTTTAAAGTGTAAACAGTTTAAATGAACTTGTATTTTATTTTGTAATACCCTGTTTCGGTTATTTGTCTCTGTTTAATAGAAAATTGTCAAATAGAAATCCTTTTCTATTACGTTACAGTGAATGATTATTGCTGTTCATATACTTAGTTTATTCATTATCTTTATTTTAGTTATTATTTTTCAGACTATGTACATCCCTGAATTTATATGTGGAACATCCATCTAACAACAATACTGTTACGCAATGTGTGCGTAGAGCTGGCGTGCGATGCGGAGACAAATGGAGAACTCGGAGCACGGAATCAAACAGAAATACTTTATTCATAACTAGGAAAACAAAAGGCACATGAGAGTGCAAAAACGGAAGGAGGCATCCACACGGAGAATCAACCAACATAAAGATAACTTTAAGAACTGACAAACTGGGGAGTGAACAAGGAGAACTTAAATGCTGACTATGATTGACTGGAACACAAAACACCTGTGACTAATAAGTGACAATGGGAACTAATGAGTGACGAGGAGAAAAGGAACAGGGAACATGTGACACGGAAAAGGCAAACTAAGAGTCCATGGTGACGGTGAATGTGACATTACTCCCCCCCTCCGGAAGGCGCAACCTCGCGCCAATGACAGTTCAGAGAAGGGCGGGGGGGTGGGCACCCTGGAGACCGTATAACTAGGGTCATAGTCAGGGTGGTCTCCAGGGTGGTACCGGGGCCATGGGGAACCAGGGAGGTGCCAGGGGAAACAGGAGCCAAGACGGGGGAAGAGTCCAAGGTGGAGCTGGGGGAACCAGGGGCCAGGTACCGGGCGGTGCCCACGGTGGTGCAGGTGGGACCGGGGACCAGGCACCGGGAAGTGTCCAGGGCAATACTGGGGAAATTAGGGCCCAGTCCTCTCCTGGAGGCTCCGCCTCCTTTGTCCCACCCACCCTCAGGCTGGTGTTATAGCCCCCCCAAAAAAATATTTAGGGAGGAGCTCCCGAAGGGTAGGCAGGGCGAGGCGCGCTGGAGGAGGCTCAGGGAGGTCTCTGAAGGCCGGCGGCGGCTCTGGCTCCGGTTCTGGCGGGTCGGGCCACGGCAGCTCAGGCTCTGGCTCTGGCTTGAAGATCTCTGGCTTGAGGATCTTTGGCTTGAGGATCTCTGGCTTGAGGATCTCTGGCTTGAGGATCTCTGGCTTGAGGATCTCTGGCTTGAGGATCTCTGGCTTGAAGATCTCTGGCTTGAGGATCTCTGGTTTGAGGAGCTCTGGCTTGAGGAGCTCTGGCTTGAGGATCTCTGGCTTGAGGAGCTCTGGCTTGAGGATCTCTGGCTTGAGGATCTCTGGCTTGAGGATCTCTGGCTTGAGGATCTCTGGCTTGAGGAGCTCTGGCTTGAGGAGCTCTGGCTTGAGGATCTCTGGCTTGAGGATCTCTGGCTTGAGGAGCTCTGGCTTGAGGAGCTCTGGCTTGAGGATCTCTGGCTTGAGGAGCTCTGGCTTGAGGAGCTCTGGCTTGAGGATCTCTGGCTTGAGGATCTCTGGCTTGAGGATCTCTGGCTTGAGGAGCTCTGGCTTGAGGAGCTCTGGCTTGAGGATCTCTGGCTTGAGGATCTCTGGCTTGAGGATCTCTGGCTTGAGGAGCTCTGGCTTGAGGAGCTCTGGCTTGAGGAGCTCTGGCTTGAGGAGCTCTGGCTTGAGGATCTCTGGCTTGAGGAGCTCTGGTACAGGCGCTGACGGGCGTCGAGGCGCGGGAACAGGCGCTGATGACGGGCGTCGAGGCGCGGGAACAGGCGCTGATGACGGGCGTCGAGGCGCGGGAACAGGCGCTGATGACGGGCGTCGAGGCGCGGGAACAGGCGCTGGGAGGCGAGCGGCAGGCATGGGCGCTGCAAGCAGACTCTCCATCCCAGCAAAGTCTTTATTGGCGACGAACCAGGTCAGTTCTTCTGTTACGCAATGTGTGCGTAGAGCTGGCATGCGATGCGGAGACAAATGGAGAACTCGGAGCACGGAATCAAACAGAAATACTTTATTCATAACTAGGAAAACAAAAGGCACATGAGAGTGCAAAAACGGAAGGAGGCATCCACACGGAGAATCAACCAACATAAAGATAACTTTAAGAACTGACAAACTGGGGAGTGAACAAGGAGAACTTAAATGCTGACTATGATTGACTGGAACACAAAACACCCGTGACTAATAAGTGACAATGGGAACTAATGAGTGACGAGGAGAAAAGGAACAGGGAACATGTGACACGGAAAAGGCAAACTAAGAGTCCATGGTGACGGTGAATGTGACAAATACATTGTGTTAAGCTGATCACCTGTCTCCTCATTATTTGTGATCTGACCAGCACCCAGGGGGGTTTAATTAACCATTATAAACTCAAAACATTAACAGTCCAGATGTCTCTCCAACAGGACTTCTTTGTGTGAAACAGACTGCATGACTACAGAGAATGAGAACCTGAAAAAAACCACCTTACAGCTACAACACAAGAAACAAACTTAAGGAAAACATGAAGTATAAATACAAATGCAGGGAATAGGACACAGCTGACAAGACTAAAGAGGAGACTGATGACATGACAGGTGAACAGAAACACATGGGAATCACAGGAGGTAACAGGAAGTAGACAAAAGACATAACTGACATGTAACATTATGATTGTATATTATCCCTAAAATGTTTGTCTTGATTGAGCTTGTTCGTTTGTCTTCTTTCAAATCTGCTTGCTAGGAAAAATTGTACTTTGCGGAAGTATTGGGTTTTGTGATGATGAAATATTTAAAGTCAAATCAGTATTTTTGTTCATATATACACTTGGCAAGTTGGTGTATAATAAGTAGGATAATATACATTCAAATGGTTCTCATCCCAAAATAATCCTGACAGGGTGATCAGGATCCGGCTGGAAAGACAGCATTAGTGAGAGAAAACTGAAAAACACTTTAGAAAGAATCTAATGGAGATTAAACAACATTATCATCTATCAGAACCTTTTTTTTATTAGTTTTGGTTTATATTGTTCATTATTAACCATAAGAATAAAACAGAGAACTTCACATAAAATATTACCGCAGTTTCTCCAGTTTACAGTGAGGATCCTTCAGTCCATCAGAGAGCAGCTTCACTCCTGAGTCTCCTAATTTATTTCTGTACAGATCCAGTTCTTTCAGGTGTGAGGGGTTTGATCTCAGAGCTGAAGCCAGAGCAGCACAACCTTCATCTGTAACACTACAATCAAACAACCTGTAGAGAACAATGACACTCTTCAGTCTCTCAGTTCAGGATCTACAGCTCAGATAAGCAGCTTCTTTAAATCAGAAAGAGAGACTTAATCCACAACACTATTAAAAGCTGCAGTCTAATTTAATCATGGTCTAATCATGTTAAATTAAGATTTATTACTGTTTGCTTACAGTCAACCTTCTCGCCACTGAACTGTTTTTATAAATGGGGCAGATTGTGGAAACTTACAGTGAGTGTAACGCTGTGTCGGAGTTATTAGGAAGGCACGGAGGCAAAAGTATTAACTTAAAAGGACTTTAATAAGGAAACTTATAAAATAAATACTTAAAATGCCAAACCTCATGTGCAAAAGTGGCATGGAGACTGGGAAAGACACCAGGAAACACTGAAGGAAACACAGGTATATACATTGATATATACAAGGACTGATGAGGGAACAAGACACAGCTGACAAGACTAATGAGGTGATTGATGATGAGACAGGTGAGTGGAGAAACATTGGGTACGCATGGGAAAAAACAGGAATTAAACAAAGACACGGCATACATGTGACAGTGAGGATCTTTAACAAACTACAACATTGTTACAGGTGAGGCTCCCTCTCCGCTTCCTCCGGATCACCAGAGGGAGCCCTCACCAGAATATTGACTCTCATTTGGACTACAATTCCCACTGACATTCATACCTGAGACCTGAGACTCTCATCACATACACTATATTAACACACCACAAACATACCACCAGTGCGAAGTTTTGATTTGCCATGGTGATCATCTCTGAGCGTTTATTCCTGGATTGCTATTCTGTTTCTGACCCTGGACTGTTTATCACTACTTTGACCCTTTTGTTGCCTGCCCTGACCTTGCCTGTTCATCTGGATTTGTGTATGTTTGCCACCTGCCTCGACCAAAGCCTGTCTCTGTTCACGATTCTGTTTTGCCACTTATCTGTACTCTGGATACCCATTGAAATAAAGCTGCAGATGGATCCTCAATCGGCTGATTCCTTGTTACAGAAAACTTCGCCAAACACCGATCCAGCAGCTGTTGTGCAACTATCTTCTGAACTGTCAGCACAAGGCCACCAGCTCGCTGTACATCAGCAACAGCTCACTCACCCAACCCTCTTGACAGAGGAGCTCCTCAAAAAGCTCCTCCGCGGCGGCGCCCACACCGCTTCCCCCTGACGTTCCAGTGTATCATCTTCCCAGCGCAAACCCGCATTTAGCGTTCCCTGAGAAATTTGATGGTGAACCGACAAAATGCAAGGGATTCTTGTTGCAATGCTCACTGTTTGTAGATCAGCAACCCACCTTGTATCCCATGGATTCAAGCTGGATATCTCTTTTCTGCTCACTTCTGACTGGAAAGGCTTTAGACTGGGCCACCGCGGTGTGGAGATACGACGGTACTGCATTCCCTTCTTTCAATGTATTCCTGCAACGCTTCAAAGAGGTATTTGATCATCCGGCCGGAGGGAGAAGTGTGGGGGACCAGCTGCTTGCATTGAACCAAGGAAGACGAACGGCAGCAGAATACGCATTATCCTTTCGCACTCTCGCTGCTCAAACCAACTGGGTGGAGGACACATTAAAGCTGTTATTCAGGAGGGGATTAAATCAGGATCTCCAAGCAGAGCTGGCGTGTCGCGATGAGGGAAAATCATTGCGTGAGTTTATTGAACTTTCAATTCAGATAGACAACCTAATCCGCTCATGGCTTGACCCGCACTATGTCACTCAAACCTCACCTGCTGAACCGAGGCAGCTTGGCCACACACACCTAACCCCGGAGGAACGCGAACGACGCATCCAGTATCAACCTGTGCATGTACTGCGGCCAAGCTGGACACCTGAAAACATCATGCCCTGTCCGTCCCACGGCATCTAATCCCAAAGCAGTGAGTGTAAACCTGCAATCAAACTATGCCTCATGTCTCAAGATACCAGTGAAGATAACCATTCGTGATCACAACTTTTCCACATCAGCTTTGTTAGACTCTGGAGCAGCGGGTAACTTTATGTCATATGAGTTTGCCAAACAGCACAATCTTGCGCTAACACTATGCAACTCCTCTCTGGCAGTGGAGGCGTTAGATGGTCGTCCCATTGGAAGGGGGAGGATCACACACATCTCCGAAGAGGTTACTATGCAGGTTGGAGTACTACACACCGAAACCATCTGCTTCTACATCATTCATGTTCCACATAATTCCATCATTCTTGGTCTGCCTTGGCTACGGAGACACAACCCTCACATTTCCTGGAAGGAGGAACAAATTGTTCAATGGGGTTCAACCTGCCATAAGACTTGCCTGACTCACATTATCCCTCTACCCATGCAGGCTGTTAATATTAATGAACACAACCCCACATTCCCAGAGTTACCCACCGAGTATTCTGATTTAACAGAGTCATTTAGTAAAACTAAGGCATCTCAACTACCACCTCATCGCCCAAGTGACTGTGCCAACGAATTACTTAATCTTTCATCAACGATGTCTTCCGAGACATGCTGGACAGATGGGTAATAGTGTATATCGATGACATCTTGGTCTACTCAAATTCCCTTAAATAACACGTCCAGCATGTTAGAGCAGTACTTGAACGCCTGATCCAGTACCAACTTTATGCCAAGGCAGAGAAATGTGAGTTCCACCAGACATCCACTACCTACCTGGGATATGTCATCAGTCAAGAGGGGGTGGCCATGGACGAGAATAAAGTAAGGGCTGTGCTCGACTGGCCGCAACCACGTACAATGAAGGAACTGCAGCGATTCCTGGGGTTCGCTAACTTTTATCGTCGCTTCATAAGATGCTTCAGCACGGTAGCTGCACCGATCACAGCCATGACCAAACGCTCCTCCTCACGTCTCTTCTGGTCACCTGAAGCCCAACAAGCATTCAAAGACCTCAAGACACGTTTCACATCGGCTCCCATTCTCCATCATCCCGATCCAGATCTCCCTTTCATTGTGGAGGTAGATGCTTCCAACACAGGCATAGGGGCCATTCTCTCACAGAGTCATGGATCCCCAGCAAAGATGTTTCCATGTTCCCAAGATTCTTCTCTAGAAAGCTAAACTCTGCAGAAAGAAATGATGATACTGGTAACCGCAAGCTCTTAGCCATAAAAGCCGCCTTAGAAGAATGGCATCACTGGTTGGAGGGAGCCCAACACCAATTCACAGTCATTACTGACCATAAGAACCTAGAATATTTACCTACTGCCAACATAATCAATCGGACTGGAGTAGATATCTCATGTGAGCAGAATATGCTCAGAACTCACTTCTGAAACCTGCCACTGGCTTGACCCCTTTCAAATGTGTCTTAGGCTATCAACCACCTTTATTTCTCTGGTCCGGTGAACCCACCGATCTGCCCTCTGTCACGGAATGGCTTCAGCGGAGCGAAGAAGTCTGTAATAGAGCACACACCCATCTGTTGCACGCAGTACGCAGACAAGAGCAACAGGCCAATCGTCATCGTCGCCCAGGCCCAGAGTACATGCCTGGTCAGTGGGTTTGGCTATCCACAAAGGACCTCCGCCTCAAACTTCCATGCCGTAAACTCAGTCCTAGGTATGTGGGTCCTTTCAAAATTCTTAGACAGATCACACCAGTTTCATTTCGTTTAGACTTACCATCTAACTATCGTATTTCTCCCACGTTCCATGTCTCACTTCTGAAACCTGCTGCTGATCCGGGAGGAGAGTCAGAGAGTGGAGCCGGAGTACAGGCCCCCCAGCCCATTCTGGTTGACGGCGAGGAGGCGTATCAAGTTCGTGAGTTGCTCGACTCCAGACACCGGGGCAGTACACTTCAGTATCTGGTGGACTGGGAGGGGTACGGACCGGAGGAGCGATCCTGGGTTAACAGGGATGACATCCTCGAACCCACACTCACAGAAGAGTTCCATAGGATGCACCCAGAGAAACCGGACCGGGGGCTCTGTTACAGGTGAGGCTCCCTCTCCGCTTCCTATAATATTAATAATATTAAGAGAGTTAATAATATTAACTCTCATTTGGACTACAATTCCCACTGACACTCATACCTGAGACTCTCATCACATACAATATATTAACACACCACAAACACAACACCAATGCAAAGTTTTGATTTGCCATGGTGATCATCTCTGAGCGTTTATTCCTGGATTGCTATTCTGTTTCTGACCTTGGACTGTTTATCACTACTTTGACCCTTTTGCTGCCTGCCCTGACCTTGCCTGTTCATCTGGATTTGTGTGTTTGCCGCCTGCCTCGACCCAAGCCTGTCTCTGTTCACGATTCTGTTTTGCCACTTATCTGTATGATATCTGATTATCTGTATGATACCCATTGAAATAAAGCTGCAGATGGATCCTCAATCGGCTGATTCCTTTTTACAAACATAAACATAAACAGTGATAGGATTATGAGAAAACGTTCTCCTTCTGTTGCTTTGGTAAGAAAGCACACGCTAAACTCATAAATGTGATCATGTTTTATCAGTGTAATGAATATTTCACTTACTGAACTGATCTGGATTCTTTAAACACAGGCAGCAGCTTCTGAAGAACTTCATCTGCTGTATTTTGTGCTCCAATAAACTGTCTTAGATCAATATCATCCATCTTCTGCTCTGATGTCAGCAACAAATAAACCAGAGCTGACCACTGGGAAGAGGAGAGCTTGGTTTCTCCTATTTCTCCAAATCTCAGATAATGTTGGACCTCCTGCATCAGTGAATCATCATCCAGTTCATTCAGACAGTGGAACAGATTGATGGATCTCTCTGGAGAGCGATTCTCCCTGATCTTCTGTTTGATGAACTGAACTGTTTCCTCTTTGTTGTAGGAGCAGCTTCCTGTCTGTGTCAGTAGTTCTCGTAAGAGATTCTGATTGGACTCCAATGACCCAGAAGAAAACGCAGGAAAAGTTCCAGATGTCCATTCTTACTCTTTAAGGCCTTACGCACAGCTCTCTCATGCAGCTCAGATAATGAAAAATATTTCTTCTGGTTCAAAATTTTAGAAAAGAGGCTTTGTTTCACTTTGTCAAACACATTTCTGTTCTTGTTTGTAAAATAAACGTGTGCATATAGAGCTGCTAGATGTTCCTGGATGCTCAGATGAACAAAGCAGAAGACTTTCCCCTGATTCAAGCCAAACTCCTCTCTGAAGATCTGAGTGCACAATTCTGAGTAAACTGATGCTTCTCTCACATCAATGCCACACTCTCTCAGGTCTTCCTCATAGAAGATCAGGTTGCCTTTCACAAGCTGCTGGAAAGCCAGTTTCCCCAGTTTGAGAATCATGTCTTCATCTTTCACTTTCTTCTCATAGTCCTTCTCATGTTTGTTGTTGGTCTGAATGATCAGGAAGTGTGTGTACATTTGAGTGAGAGTCTTGGGAATCTCTGGTCTCTCTGCTTCACTCAACATCTTCTCTAGAACAGCGGCTGAGATCCAGCAGAACACTGGGATGTGGCACATAATAAAGAGGCTCCTTGATGACTTCAGGTGTGAGATGATTGTGTTGGCCAGACTCTGATCACTGATTCTCTTCCTGAAGTATTCCTCCTTCTGTGGCTCATTGAATCCTCGCACCTCTGTCACTCGATGGACACACTCAGAGGGGACGAGATCAGCTGCTGCTGGTCTGGAGGTGATCCAGATGAGAGCAGAGGGAAGCAGATTCCCCACAATGAGGTTCATCAGCAACACGTCCACTGAGGCTGATTCAGATATATTACACAGTTTCTCTTTGCTCTGAAAGTTCAGAGACAGACGACACTCATCCAGACCATCAAAGATGAACAACACTTTATATTCATCACTGGATATTTCCATTTCTTTGGTTTCAGGGTAAAAGACATGAAGAAGATCTGAAAGACTGAGTGTTTTGTCCTTCATCAGGTTGAGTTCTCTGAAAGGAAGTGGAAATATGAGCTGGACGTCCTGATTCTCTTTCCCTTCAGCCCAGTCCACAATGAACTTCTGCACAGAGACTGTTTTCCCAATGCCAGCGACTCCCTTTGTCAGCACAGTTCTGATGGGTTTGTCTTGTCCAGGTAAAGCTCTAAAGATGTCAGTGCATTTGATTGGTGTTTCCTCTGTTGCTGTTCTCCTGGATTGTGTCTCAATCTGTCTCACCTCATGCTCATTACTGATCTCTCCACTTTCACTCTCTGTGATGTAGAGCTCTGTGTAGATCTCATTCAGGAGTGTTGGGTTTCCCTGCTTTGCTGCTCCTTCATACAGACACTGAAACTTCTTCAGCAGATCTGATTTGAATCTGCTTTGGAAAATAACAGATTACAGCATGAATTAAAGAGGTAAAATTAGTAGTTGAATAAATTAGCACTAGATAATCAAATAATTACACAACATCACCCAAGAAACATAAGCCATTAGAGGCATTACTGTTCTTAATTTGATTTTATAAAGTCATTTGGAAATACTTCAGGGATATGTCAATTCTATATGTCAAATCAAGATACCATGATGGCGCCGAACATGGCGGCTGTGTTGCGAGCCCCAAGTAAACTTTGCCGTTTTTCATTTGTTTTACTTGTTGTTCTGCGTGTTGGATATTGTTTGTATAACGGTCTATGCATAGGTTTCTACGTCGGGGAACGCAAACCAGACTTTGAGTTCTTGAACGCTGGCGCCCAGTTTATGGACACCGCATCAGAGCCCTTAGTCTGGACCGCACGGGCGCGACCGAGGAAACGTCGCCGGAAAAGAGGGAAGAGAGCTGGCGTCCTTGTAAGACTCAGACGTTGTCCCCTCCGACCTCCTCTCCCAACCATTTTGCTGGCTAACGTTCAGTCACTGGACAACAAACTCTGTGAACTGCGGGCACGCATATCATACCAACGAGAAACAAGAGACTGCTGCATTATTTGCCTCACAGAAACCTGGATGTCTGCAGTGGTTCCAGACTCAGCCATCGAGCTTACGGGGATTTACAGTTAAGACCCGAGGACCAGATATGTTGAATGAAGACCAGGAGTCAGAAGTGCAGTAAATAGAAGAAATTTTACTGAAGTTTAGTTTGCAGTTTCATCAGCAGAAGCCAGCTTCAAGTCTCACAAGGAGTTCGTAGGCCGCCTCACATACAATAACATTGTTACAGCAATTATACTCTAACAGAGGGTGCTAACTACGTCAGTGATGACGTTTACATGATTATGATTGGCTAAGAAAGAAAGAAAGAAAGATAAACAAAACTAGTAATTTTCAACACAAGAGCAGACAGTCTGAAGCAGATCTCCGTTGATCACATGGTTGACGGGTTTTTGACGTGGCTTGTCAAGAACAACAAGTTTTATGGTGCTCTCGTGGTATTTTATCACCTCACCAATACAGACCATATTAACACACACACACACACATACAGCTTCTCCAAGGCTGAACTCGGCTCAGGCTCCAACTCTCAACAGAAAGAATACTCAAAACATTCTGATAACATGTCCTATCTGTTGAGAAGTGCAGACAATATTCATTGTTACTTTAAGGGCCAGTCACACAGCGAAAACGCATGAATCATGCACGAATTATGCACAGATTTTCGTTTCTGCGCGGAGCGTGCGTCATATGCGTAATTCGTCGGTGGAACGAACGTGGACCGTCAGTGATTGTAAGTGGATGTGCGTCGAAGGTGGTTTGTGCGTGATTTTGAGTTTTGAACGGTTCAAAAGTTTTCGTTATTCATTGTGCGTTATTCATGAGTCGGCGTGCATAGTTTATGCGTTGAGTATGCGTGACTATGCGTGGGACACGCGTCGGCCGTCAGTGCTTATGTGTCGGAACTGGTTTGAAACCGCGCACGTCCACGTCCGTCCACTGACGCCCCACCTTCATATAACGCATGAACCGCGCACGTATCACGTTCATTCCACTGACATCCACTGACAATGTGGATTCTAAAAGTGCTTGTACGTGGAACGTTCGCGAAGCGTGCGTGTTTGGACGCGCTCCGTCAGTGATTCATGCGTCGGGCGTGCATCGAATGTTCGTGGAATACTTTGGTCAATTTCTGGACGCACAAGCATGCACAAACCCATTCTGTGCGTTATTTGTGAGTGATTCGTGCGTGATCGGCTGTGTGACCCTTTATGGAAAACTATAGAAAAGTAAAGAAAGGTTTTTAATAAAAAACCCTAACTGGATTATAAATCACTCTTTACAACTCATTCAAATAAGAAAAAGAACATATGAAAAGACAAAGAAAAGAATATAGGTACAAATAGGAAAAATAAAATTTTATATATATATAAGCAGAGGTGGGGTGTTTGTTTATTTATCAACTCGTGGTGTGACGAAAGGAACCTATACTCCATTAAATCCTTCTGCTCCCCTGAGCTGGAAATTCACATATTTCTGTATCGACCATTCTGGCTACCGAGGGAATTTACAGGAGTCATAATTACAGCTGTTTATATTCCTCCTCAAGCCAACACAGACCAGGCACTCAAGGAACTGTATGGGAACAAAAGTGAGCAGGAAACCACGTACCCAGATGCAGCGTTTATGGTGACGGGGGACTTTAACAAAGCTAACTTTAGAACAATAGCTCCAAAATACTTCCAACACATCAACACACGTGGTGATCGAGTACTGGACCACTGTTACTCTCCTTTTCGGGACGAATACAAATCTCTCCCGCGCCCACTTTTCGGCAAATCAGATCACTCCTCCATCCTGCTCCTGCCTGCTTATAGACAGAAACTGAAACGGGAAGCACCCGCCCTCAGGACCATTCAATGCTGGTTGGACCAATCAGACACTACACTACAGGACTGTTTTGATCACGTGGACTGGGACATGTTCCGTGCAGCGTCTGATGACGGCATAAAGGTGTACTCAGAGACTGTAACGTGTTTCATCAGGAAGTGTGTAGAAGATGTAGTACCGACAAAAACAATTCGTGTCTACCCCAACCAAAAACCGTGGATTAATAGCGATGTTCGAGCAGCCTTGTCAGCACGAACATAATAATAATAATACATTTAATATGAATACATTTTATTTGTAGTGCGCCTTTCTTAAACCCAAAGCGCAGATTACAATACGGAATTGCAAAACAACAAGAAAAAAATAAAACAACAAATAAACTAAAAATACACATGTATTTGACAAGATGGCGCCGCGGATGGCAGCCTCGGTTTTTTGCTCTTAAGTGATTGTCTTGTCTTTGTTTGTTTGTTCTGCTTTTAGTCATTCTTTTCCGATTGTTTTCACCAAAAATGAACTACTGGACATTAGGGAACACACACCAGACAATATTTCTGTGGTTTTTGATTATTCAGACGTTTTATTTGATATCCTCGTTGGAGTCGCGACTGTCTCTTTAAACCGAGCAGCCAGACGCATGCGAGGGAGGCGATCTGGGGCACTGGTCAAACTCCGCTCGTGGGGCTTCCGCACTCCTCTTCCCAGTATTCATCTTGCTAATCTCCGTTCTCTTCCTAATAAAATGGATGAACTGCTTCTCCTCACCCGGATTAATATGGATTTTTTCAACTCTGCTGTACTGTGCTTCACTGAGACCTGGCTAAATGTAAACACACCGGACAATGCATTATATGTGCCGGGCTTCCAGCTGTTCCGAGCAGATCGCATCACGGAGCTAACCGGGAAAACGAGAGGTGGAGGTTTGTGTTTCTACATCAACGAAAGTTGGTGTTCAGATATAACAACGCTAAAGAAGATGTGCTCTCCTAACCTAGAGACTCACTTCATAAACTGTAAACCTTTCTATTCACCGCGTGAGTTTTCCTCGTTTTTTCTCGTGAATGTTTACATTCCTCCAGACGCGTGTGTCAGCACGGCATTACAACAGCTGGCTGAACAAATAGCTGAGACTGAACAAACGTATCCAGATTCTCTTTTAATCATTCTTGGGGATTTTAACAAAGCAAATCTCTCCCGTGAACTGCCAAAATACAGACAGCACATTACATGTCCCACCAGAGACAGTAATATTCTTGACCACTGCTACACCACAATAAAGAATGCATATCACTCCGTCCCACGGGCAACTTTGGGGTTTTCTGATCACTGTGTGGTTCATCTTATACCATCCTATAGGAAGAAACTGAAATCAGCTAAACCTGCAAAAAAGACTGTTAAAAGATGGACTAATGAAGCAGAGCAGAATTTAAAAGCATGTTTTGATTGCACGGACTGGAATGTTTTTGAAGCTGCTATCCCTGATCTGGATGAGCTAACAGATACTGTAACATCATACATCAGTTTCTGTGAGGATACACACATTCCTACCAGGACATTCTTATCATTTCCTAATGATAAACCATGGTTTACTGGGAAACTCAAACAGCTTCGTCATAACAAAGAGGATGCTTACAGAAGGAGGGATGGTGTTTTGTATAAACAGACCAGGAACAGACTGACAAAGGAGATAAGGGCAGCAAAAAGAAGTTATGCTGAAAAGCTGAGAAACCAGTTTTCTTCCAACAACCCTGCTGCTGTCTGGTCAGGCCTGAAGAATATCACCAACTACAAGCCACCATCCCACCGACCTGCTGAGAATCAACATTGGCCATGCACTGCCTTGTAAGCGGATGAGCTAAATACCTTTTACTGCAGATTTGAGAAACCCAATCTCACACCTCAAAACCACTCTGAACTACACTTCACACGTCCTCCAACACCTCCTGCACCCCCTCTCCCCCCCTCCGCCATCCAACCTGAACTTAAGGTCTGTGTGGAGCATGTAACCAAAATCTTCAAAAGACAGAAGATAAGGAAAGCTTCAGGCCCAGACGGCATCTCATCTGCTTGTTTGAAAGCCTGCGCTGACCAACTGGCTCCAGTCTTCACGCGGATCTTCAATAGATCATTGGAGCAGTGTGAAGTTCCCCGTTGCTTCAAATGTGGATGTGGAAATGTGGAAATGTGTGGATGATGCAGTCAACATGGGACTGCATTATATCCTGCAACATCTTGACAGACCTGGGACTTATGCAAGGATCTTATTTTTGGACTTCAGTTCGGCCTTCAACACCATCATGCCTGATCTTCCTACAGCTAAACTGACCCTGCTCTCCTTGCCATCCTCAATCTGTCAGTGGATCACCAGCTTCCTGACAGACTGGCAACAGCGAGTGAGACTGGGGAAACTCACATCCAGGACTCTCACTACCAGCATTGGCGCCCCCCAGGGGTGTGTTCTCTCCCCACTGCTCTTCTCCCTGTACACCAATGACTGCACTTCTAAAGACCCTTCTGTGAAGCTCCTGAAATTTGCAGACGACACCACCGCCATCGGCCACATCCGAAACGGTGACGAGTCTGCTTACAGACTGGAGGTTGAACAACTGGCTGTGTGGTGCAGTTATAACAACCTTGAGCTCAACACGCTCAAAACGGTGGAGATGATAGTGGACTTCAGGAGGAACAGCCCTGCTCTACCTCCACTCACCATCATGAACAGCACAGTGGCAGCAGTGGAGTCATTCAGGTTCCTGGGCACCACCATCTCTCAGGACCTGAAGTGGAACAATCACATTGACTCCATTGTAAAAAAGGCCCAGCAGAGACTGTACTTCCTTCGTCAGCTGAGGAAGCTCAACCTCCCACAGGAGCTGCTGATACAGTTCTACTCGGGCGTCATTGAGTCTGTTTTGTGCACCTCCATCACTGTCTGGTTTGGTTCAGCTACCAAATCTGACATCGGGAGACTACATCGCACAATCCAGACTGCAGAGAGGATTATTGGTGCTTCCCTGCCAGCCCTCCAGGACCTGTACTCTTCCAGAGTGAAAAAGAGAGCAGGTAAAATCATCACGGACTCCGCTCACCCTGGACACACCCTGTTTGAACTGTTACCGTCAGGACGGCGACTACGATCACTGGCCACTAGAACATCTAGGCACAGGAACAGTTTCTTTCCACAGGCTATTTCCCTCTTGAACAGTTGAATTAATAAGAGATAAAATGCTGGGCAGAGCGCAGGGGAAGAAAAACAATGCAGACGGATGTTATGGCTGACAATCTATCCCCTCTCCCACTCCATACAAAAAATCCCAGCATGTGACCACATGTACTGTGTATGTTGTTGTTTGCTATGTAAACTCATGTTGTGTTGTATATGTGCACTGGAAGCTTCGATACCAAGACAAATTCCTTGTGTGTGCAAGCACTCTTGACAATAAAGCTCTTTCTGATTCTGATTCTGATTCTGTAAATGCAAGTAAAAAGTAAATACACAGGTTATACATTAAAAACTTGACTATAAAGATGTGTTTTGAGACACTGCTTAAAACAATCCAGAGAGTTTGCATTTCTAACAGGGGCAAGTAGTGAATTCCACAACTTTGGTGCGTTGTAGGAAAAGGCCCTCCCTCCCATAGATTTTAATTTACAGTGAGGCTGATACAAAGTGAGAGAGCCAGCGGAGCGGAGGGAATGAGAAGGAACTGATGGAGTAACCAAGTCACAGATGTAAGCAGGAGCCAACCCATGCACTGCCTTGTAAGTCAGAATCAGAATTTTAAAATCAATATGTGACTGAACTGGTAGCCAATGGAGTTGCTGGAGCACAGGGGTGATATGATTGCGTGATGAAGTGCATGTTAAAACACGTGCAGCAGAGTTTTGTATGTATTGCAATCTCTTAATACAGCTTATTGGTAAACCTGCAAAGAGAGAATTGCAATAATCAAGCCTTGATGTGATGAAGGCATGGATAAGCCTCTCAGCATCAGGCCTAGACAGAAGTGGTCTGATTCGAGCAATGTTACGAAGATGGAAAAAAGCAACCTTTGTTATATTTTTAAAATGAGAATTAAAAGTCAGCTGAGCATCAAATATCACTCCCAAATTGCGCACCATGACAGACGGGGACAATCGGGTATTGGCAGCTAAGAGTTCAAAATCATTGCAATTTTTCACATTCGATGTAGTGCCTATTAATAAAATTTCAGTTTTGGACGAGTTCAGTTTGAGAAAGTTGTGCTTCATCCATGCCTTGATCTCCAGCAGACAAGCAGAGAGATTTGAAGAAGAAGATGTGAGATCGGGCTGAGTACTAATATAGATCTGGGTGTCGTCGGCATAAAAATGATAGTTCAGTCCAAACCTCTGAATAATCTGCCCAAGAGGCAGCATATAAATACTAAATAAAACAGGACCCAAAACGGACCCCTGAGGGACACCCTGACACAAAGGTACAGTCTGAGATCTATTGGTACCCAGGTAAACAAATTGGGAGCGATCTGAGAGGTAAGATTTAAACCAATTTAACACATTACCCGACAGACCAATCCACCCAATAAAATGTGGTGACAAATGATGTCGAACGCAGCAGTAAGATCCAATAAAACCAAGATGCCACATGCCCCAGAGTCAGCTATGAGAAGATCGTTTAAGACCCTAACGAGGGCCGTCTCCGTACTACGTCCAGACCTAAACCCAGATTAAAAGGTTTCCAGCAGGCTGTTCGTAGAAAGATGGGTATGAAGCTGACCAACAACCACACGCTCAAGAACTTTTGCCAGAAATGGTAAGTTTGAAATTGGCCTAAAATTAGACATAACAGAAGCATCACTCCCAGGTTTTTTAAGAACTGGCGTGACTGCTGCCATTTTTAGAGCAGGAGGGACAATCCCTGAATTGAGTGATGCGTTGACGATTGCAGTGATGTGGAGAACAAGAACTAGCAGACATTTTTTCAAAACAGTAGTTGGGAGGGGATCAAGCATGCAGGTAGTCGAATTCAATGACGAAATGAGTTTAGAAATAAAAACCAAATCAACAGCATTAAAACTTGAAAAAATAAAACCAGAAAGATTAGGTGGAACCAACTCAGAGTATTCCGAAACATCATCACCGGAGATAGCACTGTAGATATTCTCAATTTTGGAAGTGAAATAATTGAGAAACTCATTACACTGCTCAGTGGTGGAACTGTTGATGTTACTGTGCGGTTTAATAATGTTATTAATAGTTCTAAACAGAACTCTGGGATTAGCAATATCACTACTAATACTAGTAGAATAATATGCAACTTTTGCAGCTTTAAGAGCATTATGGTATTCACTCTGATGCTGGTCAAACATTGATTTATGAACTGTTAGGCCAGTTTTGTTTGTATTTCCGCTCTAACTGCCTACCTAAAGCCTTCATGTGGCGTAACTCAGTAGTGTACCAAAGCGATGATCTCTTAAAAGAAACAACACATTTTTTCAGAGGGGCAAACTCATCCAAAATAGAGCTAAAAGCAGTGTTATAATGGTCGATAGAGGCCACAACCGGTAAGTCGGCGACAGCATGACTAAGAAGATCAAAATCAATATCAACAATTTTCCTAAAACAGATAATACGTTCTTTCACCGGGTTCAAAGACGGAGGAATCAGATTGAAAGTGAAGAGCTTGTGGTCACTTATGCATACATCAGTAAGCTCCAGTTGTTGAATGGTTACTACTGAAGTGCAAACCAGATCTAATATATGACCATGTTTGTGTGTTGGCAAGTTGACATGTTGAGTGAAATAAAACATTCTAAAGTGTCCATGAAGCTCACAGTATTATTGCAAACTTTGTTGTCAACATGAATGTTAAAATCAACGGTGAAATGGATAACTGAACAGATTGCACTGGCAAGTGTCAAAAGCTCAGTAAGTTCTGAAAAAAACACAGAATTGAGTTTGGGAGGACAGTTTAAATACCAAGCATTCAAATGATGAAAAGCAAGGCAAGGAGACCTCCATTACTGAAACATCAGATCTGTAAATGACAGCAAGACTGCCGCCTCTACCGGTGGCGCGCGGCCGATCAATATAAGTGTAGCCAGGCAGAGCACACATATTTAAATTAAAATAGTCATTTGTCTGATGCCATGTTTCGCAGAGAAAGTCAAGTTCTTTGTCCACAACAATGTCACATATTGAAGCCGTTTTGTTGTTTATCGAGCGGGTGTATTTTGGCCGTCGGAGTAGATGTTGCAATCGCAACGTTTCCAAAACGCAAGTGGCAGGTGGCGAAGAGTGACCAAACTTTAAAAGTTCCATGGCAGAGTATTTTAGCATGGTGGAGTTGGAGTAATCGAGGTAATTCTTGCCGTAAAATCCACGTAATTCTAGTAGGAAAATTAGCAGAAACCAGCAAGGCCACATATTAGCAGCAGGTATATTCCAAAATACCAGACAGTAGTCCAGGCCCAGTGAAATCACAGAATTAGTTACAGTTTAATGCGCTAATGGAGAAGCGGCAGCCACATGCGGCTCCTCTCCGTCACGTCCAATTGGGCAGCATAAAAATTAAGCATAAAGAAGAACATCCGCTTTTAAATCTGGGAACGCTGATGGTCGCAAACAAACCAGTTACGATCTCAGGAAATCCATCAAAGCCCAAAAAGCAATATAAAAACAAAGTTGAAGAACAATTCAACAACAACGATGCAAGAAGTATGTGGCAGGGAATCAGTAACATCACAGACTTTAAAGGGAATAAACCAGCTATGGGGAACATTGCCGCCTCTCTGCCGGATGAGCTTAATAACTTTTATGCCTGTTTTGAGGCTCACAACACCGCCCACACAGAGAGCGCTCCCGCGGCTGCTGCAGGAGACGCGAGTGCACTCACTGTCTCCGATCCTTCCGACGGGTAAATATCCGCAAGGCTGCGGGTCCTGATGGCATCCCAGGCCGTGTGCTCCGAGCATGTGCATTCCAACTAGCCGGTGTCTTCACAGACATTTTCAAACTCTCCCTCTGTCTGTCTGTGGTTCCCTCGTGCTTCAAAAAGTCCACCATTGTGCCCATACCAAAGAGAAGCAAAACCACCTGCTTAAATGACTGGAGGCCGTCAGAGATTACATCTGCTCTGTGCTGTCTTCCTCATAGGATCCGCTATAATTTGCGTATCATAGTAACTGTTCTACAGATTAAGCTATTGCTTTCACCCTACACACTGCTCTCTCCCACCTGGATAATAAGAACACATATGTGAGAATGCTGTTTGTGGACTACAGCTCTGCATTTAACACCATAGTGCCCACTACACTTGTTGTGAAGCTCCAGAATCTGGGACTAAACAGATCTCTGTGCAGCTGGATCCTGGACTTCCTGACAGGCAGAAGTCAGGTGATCAGAATGGGCAACAAAACATCATCCCCGCTGACCCTCAAAACTGGTGCTCCTCAGGGCTGTGTCCTCAGCCCACTCCTGTACTCCCTGTACACACGACTGTACAGCCACACACGGCTCCAACGTCATCGTCAAATTCGCCGAAGACACAACGTTGATAGGCCTGATCACCGACAATGATGAAACAGAACCACCTCTCACTCAACACCGACAAGACCAAGGAGCTGGTGGTGGATTTCAGGAGACAGAGCCGAGAACACAAACCCATCACCATCAACAAGACACCTGTGGAGCGGGTAAGCGGGCAGCTTTAAGTTCCTCGGCGTTAACATCAGCGAGGATCTCACCTGGACTGCACACACCGACGCAGTGCTCAAGAAGGCCTCTTCTTCCTGAGACAACTGAGGAAGTTTGGAATGAGCTCCAGCATCCTCAGATCGTTCTACACGTGCACTATAGAGAGCATCCTGACGGGCTGCATCACTGCCTGGTTCAGAAACAGCACCGCTGGCAGCCGTAAAGCTCTGAAGAGGGTCGTGCGAACTGCCAGCCCTCCAGGACATCTACAGCAAGCGGTGTGTAAGGAAAGCCCGGAGGATCACCTGTGACTCCAGCCACCCGTCCCACAGACTGCTCTCTCTGCTGCCCTCAGAAAGACGTCTTCACAGCATCCGATCCCGCACTAGCCGACTCAGGGATAGATTTTTCCCACAGGCTATTAGATTACTAAACATTCAAAACTAATACACCCTACAGCAAACTCCCACAATAAGGCACACCACACACCGCAATTAACTTTAAGAGTCAACACTGCACTATATACACACTGCATTTAACATCTACCTGTTACATGAGGCACATCCATCACATTTCTTTCCAGTTCACGTACAATATGTGGCACTTCAGCATTTTTATTTTTATGTGTATATATGTCAATAATGCAGTATGTCTACATTCTGTGTAATTGCGTAAAAAATGTATAGTGTAAATGTGATGTTAACTGTATGTATGTACATTCTGAGTACAATGTGTAGTGTATCACTTACTGTAAGTATGTCAATAGTACACTGTGTGTACTGACTATATGTATGTGCACATTGCACAGTTTACCTTTTGAAGTTTGTATGGTTATATGTTAACTGTTTGTGCAAATTTCTGGAGCATGCTCCCAAGAATTTCACTTACCAAGGCACATGAGCTGTGGTGATGTGACAATAAAAAACTTGAACTTGAATTCTTAAAGGAAAAAATTTAACTGTATAATACTGCACAAAATCTGTAGGTGTTTTTAGTTTACTAATGAACTATGAAGTATGGATAAGCTCTCCTGTATGTAGAGAGGTTAGGATCCATCTGCAGTTTAAGTAAGACAGTGTCACATTACAAAAAGGTAGGAAACGATCAGAGTCCATAATCCTGGCAAACAAGAAATAAGAGGCAGGCAGAACAGGATCATAAACGATAAACAAGGCAGAGTAAGAACACAGGCAAAGGTAACATGTGTGAGTAATGCAGCCAGGGCAAACAAGACTTCACAATGAGAAGCTGAATAACCAGGGTTTAAACAGTCTGAGTAAAGCAGAACCGGTGCGTAGTATTCAGTCCCGGAAAGTGGGTGCATGGGAATTGTAGTCCGAATTAAACTAGGTCTCTAGAGAGTGCGACCGCCTGTGGCCGCTGGTGGAAACCTTATCGCCATTTGTGACACTGTAGCTCAACCAGTAGAGCATTGGTGTTTACAATGCCAAGGTCATGGGTTCGATTCCCAGGGAATGAAAGAACTGATTAGAATGTCAATGTGTTTCTTAAATGCAACGTACGTCGCTAACAATAAAAGGGTCTGCCAAATACATAAATGTAAATGGATAAATTTCCTGGGTTAATTGTAAAATCATATAGTTCACAAGTTTTTCCACTGATTCAGTAATTAAATCAAAGATTGTACATTTCAATAAGTTTTAAGATTCATTCTAAAGTTGATTTATGATCATTATGTTTTTATGCCAAAAATGGTAGAGAAGAAGACGAGGTGATTGGCTCCAGATTTTAAATACACTTCTGGACAGAAATGTTGTACCCACCCATCCATCCATCCATCCATCCATCTATCTATCTTTCAATGTACTGTTGTACCTCAGATCAGTTGATGTGTGTTTTCCCTTAAATGTTAATGGCTCTCTCATAGACCAGTCTCTCTTCATGGACACACAGCTGTTCTTCGGAGGGTTTGATCTTTGCCTGTTGAGAGAGACACAAAACATGCATTGATTGGGCCTCCAGGACAAGATTGTGAAGCAATAATCCTAAAGCCTTTACTTATTGGTGAGATTTGCAGCTAGTCTTCAAAACCGAAGTCATTGCGTAAGGAAAAAAAGATGAAGTTCTCAAGCTGAACACACACCTTCACTCTAGGGGTCGATCAACTAAACTCAAGTCAGGAATCCTGGAGTGATTCTGGAGTCAGAGCTTAGTTACGGTCGTCATGTCAAAGCAATAACTGAATCAGCAAACTATCCTCTGAAAAATACTGCAGGAATTAGATGCTCTGTTTCTATTCAAGACTTGGAGAAACTCATGGTTTCATCAGCAGCAGGTTGGATTATTGTAATGATGAAAAACAGCATGAGCTGATCCAGAACCAGAACATCAGAACACGTCACACATCCTCAGCTCTTTACACTGCCTTCAGTCACATTTAGCACTGATGTTAAAGCATTATTACTCCTTTATGAATCACTCAATGGCCAACATAGAGGGTCTATATTTTCCTATAACTTTTATTTTCATAAACATTTCACATTCAAGTATTCAAGTATTAACATTACAAGAACAGAGTATTATCATTTTAAAATCATGGTTTTGTGAGCATTAGTGGAAGGTTTCACTATTACCATGAAATGATTGCCATTGTTGTCATGAGTGAGTCTGATTAATCATGAAACAGCTGTCATCATCAGTACGTCAAATTAAATCTCTAACCAGCATGCACTGCTTCAGACCCCCATCAGTCTGAACATCATCAGATACAGATGAACACAACTATTATAAATATAAATGTTGTACCTCAGATCAGGTGCTGTTTGACTTCCTTTAAGAACTACATATCTGTCCGTTGATCTGTCAGTCTTCATGGACACACAGCTGGATTTTGATTTCTCTCTGTGGAATTGAATTGACATTAATAGAGACATTAGAATAGAAATAATAGAGACAGGAATTCTTATACTCATGTTCACATGCATATAAACCTAAACATGGAGAATTTTTTCTAAGCAAAGCTTTAGAAATGTTGAAACCTCAGTGAAGTTGGCCATAACACAAAATAATCTCTATTTATGGAAATTATTTGTACCGCTGAAGAAACATTGTAACTATGAGCCCTTCTTAAATATAACAAAAACACTTTTTAAGTGCAATTACGTAACCCTTCATCCCATATTGTCCAAAATGTTCCAGAACTGTCCTGTTGGTCTGTGCCATTATGATAAACATTGTATCTTTTTTCTCTCCTAAGGAAAAACCCATTTGATTCGGGAAAGTGACGTCACTCTCCATCCCACCTCATCAAATCTCCCCAAACCAATGCTGTTCGTTTGTCCTTGATTAGTGTCGTTACCATCGTATCACAGTTTTGCAACAATTTGGATGAGGTGGATGAATAATATTTGTTATTTATTCTATTCAGATTTATTCTTACTTAAGTAGGGGAAAGAGATAAAAAGTTAATTTTAAAAGCACAAATGAATGGCACCAGTCTGGAGAGATTTGAATGATATGTTCACAAACAATCACAAACATTAATTTTTACACCACAAATGAGCACAAACAAATGAGTTTGTGTAACAATGTAACAAATGAATGGCATACTTTAAACTTCACAGAGATGAAGAGATGAAGACGTTGAAGAGTGTTGAGATTGAGGATAATGTTACTCTGTGTTACGTTGTATATCAACACAAGAATAAGAGAAAACCACTCAGATCAACTTAACAGCCCTGTTTAATAAAATACTCAACATTAATATGATCTGAAGATTTCAGTACCTGCGTCCTGAAGAGGAATCTGCATCTCTGAATGTGTGTGTGTCGCTCATCATTCATTCAGTTTCATGGAGCCGCTCCGGTGACTCTGAGACACAATTTAAACTTCATTTACAATTTACCTGAAGTTTACACTGTAACTTATTGCTTCAAACTTGTTTAAAAATAAAAAACATTTTCCCTTTTTATTTGCTCTTTATGTTTCAATAAAATAACTGAAATTAATTGAATATCTGTGAAATTTGGAACAGTTTTTCTGTAAATACATATTTTTATAAAATCCCCTGAGTGAATTTGAACAAAATAAATGCAAATAAATGCAATGTTTTGTATTTCTGTCATTACAGTCGACCGGTCCTGATTGTCACGGTTCATGAATTTGTTGTCTCCTAACTACTGCCTGTGTGTGTATGCGAGGTGAGTGTGGGAGGCGTGGTCACTGATCTCACTCACTCATCATCATTCATTGCACCTGATATCCATCTACTCTGCCTATTTAGTTCCCATCTCACCACCACCCGGTTGTTGAGTCGTTGTCTCTGCCTGTGATCCCGTGCCTGTCATTCCCGTGGTTAGTGTCTCCAGTGTTCCTGCATTCCTGTTCACCACCACTCTGGGATTATTCACCGCACACTGTCTTCACCGTCGAGCCCATTGAGTCCCTGCGCCACAGCCAGCCAACACCCGGACTTTCCTTGTTTGTGTTTCAATAAATCCTCACTTGCATTTGAATCCGTCTCTGACTTTCCCTAACACTGATGTTTCCCTGCTAGATTATAAACGCCACTCTTAATTTACCAACATTAATTTACACAGAAATTTTAGAATTCATATAAAAGTTTGAGACACAAAGAAAACAGCATAAACCACAGCAACAACACAAATCATTCCAGATGTTAAAGTGGAAACTGCAGCAAGAATCCCTGTAGCATTATTTTTGCTCATTGAAATATATGAACTACATCATTTTAAGGTTAAACTGTAAATATTTCAAAAGTAATATCCTCCAGTATTGATGATTAAACAGTGTAATTTAAGCATAAAGAGAAAGAGAATTGAATGTGAAGAACTGAATGTTTGGTTCAGCACTTGCTGTGTAAGTTGAAACACAAGAAAGCATCTGCTGGTTGTTTAATGAGGAAGTTCAGCTGAATAAACTCACTCACCTTGATCAGAAAAGCTGATTATTCCTGCAGAGGAACATGAAATATTACACACTCTGATCATACACTTTCTGACTTAAACTATCGTTTCTCTTGGCATCAGGACCTTTTCCTCTGTTCATCAGCCCATAAGAGCAGAAAGCAGCGGGGAGGAGTTTCCGTGAAGCCACCGCTTGTTTAGACTCTCAACAATATTGGAGACAAACAGGCCAGGAGGCACTAGCGGGCGTCAAAGAGGAAACTCTTATCTTTATTTACATTTACATTTATTCATTTAGCTTTCATCCATAACAACTTGAGGAATACAGAAAGAGATTCATCCTAAAGAGGCAAAAGTTCACAAGATTGCTCATAATACAAAGGTTTGAACATTGCTTGAAGTATAAGCCTGGAGAATGGAGAGACAAAAGGAAAGTGAATATCAAGGGTTTTTCTTTGTGTGTGTGATGTTGGGTGCTCACAGAAGAGATTAGTTTTCAGCTGTCTTTTGAATATTGACAGGGATTCATCATTCTGGATGAAGGCAAGGAGATTGTTCTACCAGCAAGGAATGGTGAACTAAAATGTTCTTGAGAGAGATTTGTGCCTCTTTTTAATGGTACCACGAGTCGTCACTCGGTTTCTGGAAGGTGTGTAGATTTGCATTTTGGATGAGTTGCAGGGGTTTGATTGCATTTGAAGGAAGTCCAGCCAGAAGAGCATTGCAATAATCAAGCCTGGAAATGACCATGACGAGAAGATGACGAGAAGCTCCGTCTCTGCCAGGTTGAACTGCAGTTGATGCTCTTTCATCCATGCCGAGATGTCGCTAGACAGCTTCTGATTCACGCAGCTACTGTGGGATCATTTGGTTTAAATAATAGTTAGAGCTGTGTGTCATCGGCATAGAGAAGGGGTCCAAGAACTGAACCCTAAGGAATTGCAGTTATCAGTTGACAGATATCCCCACACCATGCAACCCTGAAAAACCTTTGAGATTGATTTTTGGATTCAAGCCAGTGGTCTTTTACGCTATCACCATATCCATGCTTTTTAAGCCCTACTGTTGATGAATAGTGCGAAGTGGCAGCATTATGCACCTGATAGGAGGCTGGACTCTTCCACAATCTCCACACATCTGGAAAGAATGGAAGGCCCTGGTGGAGATAAACATAGCATAGCATCCTGCTACAGCATTAATCATGGCATTCTGCCTCTCTGCTGACCAGTCAATGTTTAATCTGGCGACAGCACGAGTCACAACCTCCACCAGCTCCTCAAACGCTGGAGAATGTGGTGGAGAATACGTTTGAGGTATGTGAGATGATTGTGTTGGCCAGACTCTGATCACTGATTCTCTTCCTGAAGTATTCCTCCTTCTGTGGCTCATTGAATCCTCGTACCTCTGTCACTCGATGGACACACTCAGAGGGGACGAGATCAGCTGCTGCTGGTCTGGAGGTGATCCAGATGAGAGCAGAGGGAAGCAGATTCCCCACCATGAGGTTCATTATGCATTTGGCAGACGCTTTTATCCAAAGCGACTTGCATTGCATTCAAGGAAAACATTGAATCAATTCTTACTTTCCCTGGGAATCGAACTATTATAAACAGAAACTTTGTATGTCAGATCAGCTGGTTTTTGACTTTCTTTAGAATTTATTATTTGATTCATAGATCTGTCACACTTCATGGACACACAGCTGGACTCCAATGATTCTGATTTCTCTCGGTGGAATTGAACTGACATTAATAGAGACATTAGAATAGAGATGATAGAGACAGGAATTCTTAGAGTCGAGTTAACATGCTTATAAACCTTACATGTCTATATGTCTATCTATCTGTCTATATCTATCCAAACAAAAATATCTCAGTACCTCAGATAAGCAGGTGTTTTTCTTCTTGTAAGATATAACCTTCCAGCTAACCTTCTCCAAACGATCTGAAACTCAAACAGTCCATGTGATTTATTGTGAAAAATGACCATTTAATGTAATACGTGTTTGGTATCATTTGAAATGTCTAAGTGTGACTGGTACAAAGCTCTTTTTCCCATAAGAAGCAAACCTAAAGTGTCAAAAGTTGAAGAGTTTAGACATGTCTGGCTTATTTTGAATGGGTTTGTCCCTCCCAAAGTCTCCCATGCTAATTACTGTCTGTCCTCAATATCCAAAAGGTGCATTGTTAACTTGGGTTTACATGTCAAAGAGGGCACTGTCAAGATCAGCCCGTAATGTGGAGTGCCTTCGGACACCCAACATTATGTATTTTCCAAAATTCAGGTATGCATCCTTTACTCTATTTCTGAGCATTCGATGTTTGTATTGATAATATTTGAATTCGATTATGTGATTGGCACGATACATTTACCTCAATGTTAATAAATTGTTACGCTTGATTTATTCAGTCTTACTTTTAAATTATTCACTTTAGTAGATCGCTTTGTGTTCTAGTTACCGCAAAATCGCACCAGGTTAAAATCTGGTTCGAGTTAGAATTTAGGAAACCACCGACTGAGGTGTTAGAGCTCCGGCTAACGCTTAAGAGCTGGTTAAGTGTACTTAGACTGAAAATAAATGGAATTTCCGTTTAGGGCAACAAAATGTTGATCAACCGACCTAAACAGGGTGGGCCTTCCCTATGATTATCGTAATATAATTCTAGCTAAGTGTACGCAGGAAACCATGGCATGACTAATCCAAAGCTACTGTAGAGAAAGTAATATTGGTCGGCTTATTTCTGTAGTAGTGGTTGTGACCTCTGACTAGAAATTGTGTTACTGTAACTAAGGTTATACGGATCTATGGGGACTAAATCAAGTACTTATAGACAGTGCACGCCTGGAAGCGGCCCTCTAAACAGTATTAGTCAATAACCTCTGTCTAGTGACCAAGACCACGTGAACTAGCCAGCGTGAGATGAACCAGTGAAATAAGAATAACGAGTTTGATAAAATAGTCAAATGTCTATTTGCCAAATTATTACACAAATGACCGACGGCCAATTGGCTTTCTAAACTAAATCCGCAGTCATATTTAAACATGGAGTCAGATAAGAAACAAATGGGAATTTTCCACGACTGAAAAGACAGAATGCGCAGTGATCCTTCACCCGCTCCTCGGAAACCGTCGTTGGGCCGAGCTGAGCGGGCACTTACAAGGGCACAGAAAGATACACAGACGGGACCTGGAAGTGAAACAACATAACAAGACTGTGAAACAGATATAAGCCAACAAATATTACTTTCTCTGATAGTAGCTTTGCTTTTGTTGTCGTGGTTTCCCACGTACACTTAATTAGAATAACATTACGATAAACAGAGGTAAGGCGCTCCCCATTTAGGTTGGTCGATCAACATTTTGTTGCCCTAAACACAAATTCCCTTTATTAGCCTTTACGGTCTAAGTACAGTAGTACCTCAAGATACGAAAGGTTCAACTTACGAAAAATCCAAGTTAGGAAAGCAAAGACGAAAAATTGTACTGCTCTACATAAGAAAAGTTCGAGATTCGCCCCATAACAATTTTGTTATTGCGCCGCACGCCGCACATCTTAGTTATAGTAGACTCGCCACCATCCTCCTGCTCTCCCATTGGTTCTTGATGCTAGCCAAGCCATGAGATCCTTCTCTCTAATTGGACAGCATCCCTCCCATCATGCATCTTCTATACGTACGTGCTGCCGTGCTTTAGCTCTGGAGACAAAGATGGAGATCATAAAGTAGTACGAAGCTGGTATCTGCCGTTTGTCCTCCTCCTCCTCTGCCGCCACTTTTCGCCACTCACTCGAAAGGTAAGTTTCGACTGTGGTAAGGTTCGTTAGTCACGGAGAAGGAAGGAGGCAGGGTCAGCTTACTGAGACTCACAAGCTTTTATTTCTTTAGAGTCTTAAATAAATCAAAACACAAAACAAAACATAAGCAGGTGCGTTTCACTCCCACTGTCCCGCTTCTCTCAGCTGAGTCACGCTTCTCCCGCTGAGTTCCGTGTCACTCGCGATCTCTCTCGGTTTCGGTTTCACTTTCGTTTCGCTCGTGAGCCTCGCGTTCACCGCTTCCGTGCCGACTCGCGTCTTGCCCGGATCTCTCTCTCCGTCTTTCACTTCCAGGCTGTTTATATCCACGCCCCCCTTGCCACATCGACATTTTACATTATTTCATTGTTTATTGGTATTTAGCTTTATTATGAAATTTAATGGGGTGTTTTTGGAAGGCTTGGAACGGATTAGCCATTTTACGTGTAAAATGTGTTCCAAGATACGAAAAACTCATTATACGAAGGCCGCCTCGGAACGGATTAATTTAGTATCTCGAGGTACCACTTTACACTTAAACCAGTACCAAGTGTCTTTAAAATGTCAGTCGGTGTTCTTATGCTTCGCTCAAACTGGATTTTAGTCCATTACTAAACGTCATCTACTGGAGTTAATAATTCCAGAGTAAAACAGAATAAAATCAATTGTAACCATTTATTATTAGTCAGGTATATGTATCGTGACAATTACATAATCAAATTCAAAGATAATCAAGATAGATGGGGAAGAGGGTGTGAAGGGAAGGTTGTGTATATTAAGACAATACTAAGGTATTCAACACAGCATGGTGTGTCTTGAGAAAGTCCTGTAGTTGTATTGTAATTTATGGTGTTTTTGGTGTTTGCTGAACAGTGGGGTGTTGTAACGTTTCGGTTTGATGAGGAAGACATGGAGATGCAGGATTTCAACAGAAATATCTCTTTAATAAACAAACCAAAATACTTTAATGAAACCGATCCACTGACACAGAATAGTTAGTTTCAGGAAATTTAAATAAACTCAGCAGCCATATCACCCTGTAGCCTAAGACTGGTTGCCCATTGAAGCTAAGCAGGGTTGAGCCTGGATGGGAGACCTCCTGGGAATGACTAGGTTGCTGCTGGAAGTGGTGTTAGGAGGCCAGCAGGGGGTGCTCACCCTGCGGTCTGTGTGGGTACTACCGCCCCAGTATAGTGATGGGGACACTGTACTGCAACAAGCACCGTCTTTCGGATGAGATGTTAAACCGAGGTCCTGACTCTCTGTGGTCATAGAAAATCCCAGGATGTCTTTCGCAAGAGTAGGGGTTTAACCCCGGCATCCTGGCCAAATTTGCGCATTGGCCTTGGTCCATCATGTCCTCCTAATCCCCCCCAAACTCTAATTGGCTTCATCACTCTGTCTCCTCTCCACCAATAAGCTGGTGTGTGGTGAGCGTTCTGGCACAATATGGCTGCTGTCGCATCATCCAGGTGGGTGCTGCACATTGGTGGTGGTTGAGGAGATTCCCCCCAACTATGTGAAGCGCTTTGAGCTCTGGAAAAGCGCTATATAAATGTAACATTTCTTCTTCTTCTTCTTCTTTAAATATACAAAACAAAAAGGTGCACGCTTGGGCAAAACTGGAAAACTCTGAAAACTAGGAACACGGAACACACGGAAGAGACATCCACACTCACGTATTAAATTAGTAACAATCGACAAAGACACGGGAAAACATGAGGGTTTATATATACAGGATCAGCGGAAACAGGATACAAGACTAACAAGGAAGTGATTGACACGACAAGACTATGACAGGTGTATCTCATAAACAGTTTGGTGTGATGAGCCTTGGGCGATATTGTCCATCTTACGCTGTAAAGTTACACAAACACGTGTGTGTGATGATATCACTATGGGTTTGTGTCTGTTGATTCTGTTGAATGTGATTGTGTCTGTAGTGGCTCTTTATTCACCATCAGATGATCCAGAGAAGCTCAGTCTAACGTCTAAACCTGTGAGTAAAACACAGACAGTCAAATGTGTGCGACATTATTGCATTATCCACTTTAGAACAAATAAAATAAACTCTTTAGAGTACTAAGTGAGAGATTATAATATAACACTGTGATGCATGATTGTTAAACATTCAGATTTTGATTTAGCATCTAAATCACCATGAATGATGACCCTTCCTATATGACTGTATTCTTTCTGTGTCAGTGGATCGGTTTCATTAATGACAAAGAAATACCATTTCATTCTGTTGCATTTAGCATTCTCTCAAAATACATCATTTAGGGACAAAAAGAAATGATAAAGTCAAACTATTGCATTGTTTTGAAATAAAAAAGAAACTTGAAGTTAGTTAATTGCTACTGTATTATAAAAAAATGAAATTAATCAAACTGATTATAGTGTGTAAGTCTCCATTACAAGGAAAACAAACTAAAAAGAAGAAAAAAAATTAACTTTCATTTAAAATAAGAACAGTTTTAATCATCACAACTAACCAAAGCGTCTCCAGTTTATAATGTAGATCATCCTTCAGATCAGAGAGCAGCTTCACTCCTGAATCTCCTAGTTTATTCACAGACAGATCCAGTTGTCTCAGGTGTGAGGGGTTTGATCTCAGAGCTGAAGCCAGAGCAACACAACCTTCATTTGTAACACAACAATTACTCAACCTGTAGAGAACAATGACAATCTTCAGTCTCTCAGTTCAGGATCTACAGCTTAGATAAGCAGGAGCTTCACAATCAGAAAGAGATACTTAATCCTCAACTCCATTAACAGCTCTAATTTAAACATGGTCTTTCTTAATTATTTATGATAAATTAATATTTATGATTGTGTGTGTTTATCATCCGATTGTGGTTGTATCTCTCTGTTAGTGTTACTGGACCTTAGTGCTGCATTTGATACAATCGACCACAAAATCCTTCTGAATAGACTTGAAAATTATGTTGGCATTAGTGGAGCTGCATTAGCCTGGTTCAAATCATATTTATCTGACCGTTATCAGTTTGTAGCAGTAAATGAGGAGGTGTCATATCGATCACGGGTTCAGTATGGAGTTCCTCAAGGTTCAGTACTAGGACCATTGCTTTTCACCCTGTACATGCTTCCTTTGTGTGCAGTTATTAGGAAGCATGGCATTAGCTTTCACTGTTACATTTTTTTCCCTCTGTATTTGATTCTAAGATGGCGCCAGTGTGTGTGGCTTGCCATTTTATCCTGCAAACTCTGTGTGTGTTCGTGCTGTTTGTTTCACTTGTTGTCCAAAATGTCAACTCTTTATTGGTGTATGATCGCCAAACTTTACTGAATATTCAACTTTCTGCAAGCAAACCCATCCACTTTGAGTATAGTGGACATCGGACATTGCCTCCATTTCAATCGGAGATTCCAGCTCACCTGTCCCGCTTCCCGCCTCTACATCAACAGCATAAGCATCATCGTCGCGGGGGAAAACGTAGTGGACATCTGCTGAGGATGAAAGTTTGCTTAGCGTACCTTTCCACGCGTTCCGGGGCCGAATGTCGAGCGGGGCTCTACTTCTCTTCTCGCCGATCGCTGGACCCGATCGGGGCCTGGCTGGTACTTGTCATCGGCCCGGATGAGGCGTTTCAGCCCCGTGCACCTTGGTCACCTCGCCCTCGCCGCCAGCGTGGAGTGAATCTATGAGACCTGCGGCTTCTACGCCGGGTTCCTCTAAAGGACATTACTGCGGATCTGCAAGCTCCTGCCAGGTTTGGCCTAGTAAATGCTAGATCTCTTGCAAATAAATCTTTCATTTTAAAGGATTTCTTCACAAATTGGGGATTGGATTTTCTCTGTGTGACTGAGACGTGGTTGAGTGTTGGTGAGTCCAGCGTTTTCTCTGAACTTCTACCGCATGATTGCAGCTATTTAAACTCCCCGCGAGCGTCGGGACGAGGAGGAGGAATAGCAACTGTTTTTAAGAACATCTACAAATGCAAACAGCTATCGCTATCATCAGCATTAAGCAGCTTTGAACTGAGTTTATTTGAGCTGGGTCGTCGCTCTCACATAGTGTTGGTTGCAGTGGTCTATCGGCCTCCCAAATATAACAAGGATTTTATAAATGACTTTTCTGTTTTCCTGGCTGATATTATGCCTAAATATGACCGCATCCTCATTATTGGGGATTTCAATGTCCATGTCTGTTGCCCGGAGAGCCCTATGGCAATGGACTTTCTCCATCTTATTGACTCTTTTAATCTCAAGCAGTTTGTGTCTGGACCCACACATGAACGTGGACACACACTTGATCTTGTCCTATCATCTGGTCTGTCTGTTTTTAATCTGGAGGTTTGTGATGCAGTTTTCTCCGACCATATGCCTATATTGTTTGAGATTCCTCTCTCTTGCAGTACACTTGAACCTCGCGCCGCTGCTCGGCCCTGTCGAGTTATTAACCCTTCCACTGTCGCTCAATTCTCATCTGTTTTTAGTCAGCATTTTGCCATACCTGAAAAACTACACAATAACGCTGAGGAGCTAAGCTCATGGTTGCATTCCAGCTGCCAAACGGTTTTAAATACTGTGGCTCCATTGAGAATCAGGCACCCAAAAACTAAATCCGAGCCTGTCAGACGCGAGTGTCGTAGAGCTGAGCGCAAGTGGAAAAAGGACAAACTGCAAGTTTCTTTTCAAATGCTGCAGGACTGTTGGCATCAAATCTCTTCCTGACTCTCTAGAGTGCAGACGTGTTTTTCCTTAGCTCCGCTCTGACCTGATCTGCTTTGCCCTTGCGCTAGTATTCTGTCTGTTTTTTTTTTTTTTCTCTGACCCGCTGCTTGCTGAAATGGAATTGATTAACTGGATTGGATTACTGATAGCGGGGTTCCTATTCTTTGGCTTTGGGATTATCCTGACTTATCGAAAGATTGGTAAGACAGCTGCTAGTAAATTCACCGAGCCGCTGTCTGTGGAAATGAAGAAATGCCTCGAGGCCGTGTCTGACCATCTGAAGGAATTAGATCAGCGAGTTATACAGATCGAGGAACTGAATCGTAATCTATGCGAACTGAACCATAACAACGCAGTCCGGACAGCGAGTCAGATCGGATGGTATGAGCCATGAGGCCGGACACGGTGCTGAGGACCAGAACTGAACTTGAACTGACTGATTATGATCCGGTCAAATTACCGTAGATCACCAATTGGATTATTATTTCCATTATTTCCCCCTATTTCTCAGCTGGGAAGCCAGCATGATGACAGCCTGGTCTTTCCTTATCTTCCTTCAGGGACAAAGCCACAGAACTGAGCTCAAAACATCTAATGTTGTGACTATACTCTCCCTCTCATCCGTCTGCATGTCCTGCCCTATCTGTTCTTATCTATCTCCCCCCCAAACTCCACGGGAAAAAAAATCCCTACACATGACCTCGTGACCTGTGTATGTTAAACTGCATCATGTTTGTTTTTGTTGTGTCTGCTGCTATATATGCTTGCTAAACTGCACTCATTTCTTGGCGCCGCAAATGGCGCCTCGGTGTTTGAGCTCTTCAGTGATTGTTTTTGTTTGTTTGTTCATGTTGTGTTGTATATGTGCACTGGAAGCTTCAGCACTAAGACAAATTCCTTGTGTGTGACAAGCACACTTGGCGATAAAGCTCTTTCTGATTCTGAAAAAAAAAAAAAAAATCAGTATCAGACCACTGTGAAAGATGCTAAAAGGAAACATATCTCTGAGAAAATTCTGTCAAACTGTAGTAATCCCCGTGTTTTATTTAAAACTATAGACTCAGTTCTTAATGTTCCGCAAACTGTCTGTGTTGATGCCTCCCCGGCTGTCTGTGAAGACTTTCTCACCTTTTTTAATGATAAGGTCTCTTCCACTAGGGCTCTAATTCCACCATCTGCTTATGACCCCTCTATCTCTGTTCTTTGCACTGCTATTTTTGATCAATTTGAGCCTGTGACTTTGTCTATGTTACATGAAAATATTAGTAAGCTAAAGCCCTTCGGTTCTCCACTTGATGCTGTCCCTGCTCGATTGTTTAAGGAGGTTTTTTCCACTCTAGGGCCGACGGTTCTCGAAATTGTAAATGGCAGTCTATCCTCAGGTGTAGTCCCTGAGAGTTTTAAACATGCAATAGTTCATACCCTGATCAAAAATCCAGGTCTGGATCATGCAAATTTGTCAAATTCCAGGCCTATTTCAAAACTTCCTTTTATTTCTAAAATTTTAGAAAAAAATGTTTGCAGCCAATTAATGGATTTTTTTTAAAAGACCAAAATGTCCTAGAAGTGCTCCAATCTGCTTTTAAATCTCTTCACAGCACATAATCTGCTCTTCTTAAGGTTTTCAATATTTATTTAGCAACTGATGCTGGAGAGTGCGTAATTCTTGTGCTTCTTGATTTAACTGCCGCATTTGACACTGTGGACCATGAAATTCTGATCTCTCGTTTGGAGAGCTGGGTTGGCATAAAGGGCACTGCACTTAAATGGTTCAGGTCTTATTTGGAAGGTAGGTCTATCTGTGTCAGTTACGGGAACTTTGAATCCTCCTCTGCACCCCTCTCTTGTGGAGTCCCGCAGGGGTCAGTTTTGGGCCCTCTGCTCTTCTCTCTTTACTTGCTGCCTCTTGGCTCAATAATTAGGAAGTATGGCTTGTCATTTCACAAATTTATCACAAATTTAGGGGTTAAAATGGACTCTGACCTTAAGCTCGACAGTCAGATCAGGGCTGTGGTTAAATCGAGTTTTTTCCAATTGAGACAGTTGGCCAAAATAAAGTCATTTCTCCAAAGGCAACATTTTGAGACGGTAATACACGCCTTTGTTACTACCCGGCTGGATTACTGTAATGCTCTGTATGTGGGGGTCAGTGGGTCTTCTGTTGCCCGTCTGCAACTGGTTCAGAACGCTGCAGCTCGTCTGGTTACAGGAGCTTGTAAACATGAGCATGTATCCCCCATCTTAGCCTCTTTGCACTGGTTGCCTGTTCAGTTCAGGATTCATTTTAAAATTCTTTTATTTGTTTTTAAATCTCTAAATGGTCTTGCCCCAGCGTACATGTCTGAGCTACTTGTTCCTTACACTCCCACCCGTTCTCTAAGGTCAGCTGATCAAGTGCTCCTGAAAGTGCCCAAAACAAGGTGTAAATTAAGAAGGGATCGTGCTTTTGCGGCGGCAGCACCAAAAATGTGGAATGACCTGCCACTGCATTTTAGGCAGGCCACCTCAATGCTTCATTTTAAATCTCTTTTAAAAACCCACCTTTTTTCCTTGGCTTTTATTGCTTGAAGTTGACATTTTGTGACTTTTTATTTCTATTTTATGTGTGAGTATTTTATTTTATTTTTTCCCTTCTGTACAGCACTTTGGTCTACTTCGGTAGTTTTAAAGTGCTTTATAAATAAAGGTTGTTGTTGTTGTTGTTGTTGTTACACTGATGATCCTCATGAAATGAACAAATTCACTAAATTAACAGAATGCATAACTGATATAAAAATTTGTATGACTAATAACTTTCTACTGCTTAATTCTGAAAAAACAGAGATTCTAATTACTAGACCAAAAACTTCAGCATGTAATAATCTAGATTACTGCCTAACACTCGATGACTGCTCTGTCAAGTCTTCGTCGTCAGTTAGAAACCTGGGTGTGCTCTTTGATACCAATCTTTCATTTGAAAGACATGTTTCTAGCATCTATAAAACGGCATTCTTCCATCTTAAAAATATATCTAAATTGCGACATATGCTCTCTAAGACAAATGCGGAAAAGTTAGTTCATGTGTTCATGAGTTCAAGGCTAGATTATTGTAATGCTCTACTAGGTGGTTGCCCTGCACGCTTAATAAACAAATTCCAGCTGGTCCAAAATGCAGCAGCTAGTTCTTACTAGAACCAGGAAGTATGAGCATATTAGCCCAGTTCTGTCAAACCTGCACTGGCTTCCTATTAATCACCAAATACGTTTTAAAATCTTGCTAATGACTTACAAAGCATTAAATGGTTTAGCTCCACAGTACTTAAGCGATCTCTTAACACATTATAGTCCTTCACGTCTTTTGCGATCCCAAAATACTGACCAGCTTAAAATACCTAGAATATCAAAGTCAACTGCTGGTGGTCGATCCTTTTTCTATTTAGCTCCTAAACTCTGGAACAGTCTTCCTATTACAGTTCGGGAAGCAGACACACTCTGTCAGTTTAAATGTAGACTAAAAACACATCTCTTCAACCTGGCATACACATAACACATTATACATACATTTTTAATCCAAATCATGTAAAATGATTGTTAGGCTGCATAATTTAGGTCAGCCGGAACCGGGAACATTCCCATAACACCTGATGTACTTGATACATCAGAAGAAGAAAGGCATCTACGCTGATATTGGTCTCTGTTTATTCCGAGGTTACCGTGGTCAGCCGGATCTGGGCCGTATCCAGATCAGATGAAGGACCTGGACATGAGCACAGCACTGCCCTGAAGTGTCTGCGGAGACCGTGATTCTACTAGACCGTCCCCTGTGACGATCATGAACCCATCTCTAACCGGACCAAATTGGACTTCATATTGGACTTGAATTGTTGTCAATATAATAATCATGCACTGTTTGGCTGTTGGCCAGAGGAGAACTGGTCCCCTGACTGAGCCTGGTTTCTCCCAAGGTTTTTTCTCCATTCTGTTCTTCATTCATTATGTCACCTGCCTGAGTTTTGATTCCTTGCCGCTGTCGCCTATGGCTTGCTCAGTTGGGGAAACTTAACACTTAAAATTCATCAATTGTATTGATTCGCCTGCTCTTTTGGGGCTTCTGTTCAGCCAAATAAACTTTGTTTATATTGTCTTTTCTGTGACCAATGTAAAGCTGATTTGAAACAATCTACATTGTAAAAAGCGCTATATAAATAAAGGTGAATTGACTTGAGAAGAACCGTTGTTTCTTGCTAATTTTGTTCATTATTGACCATAAGAATAAAATGGAGGAGGATGTTGACACATTACTACATTCTTACCACAGTTTCTCCAGTTTACAGTGAGGATCCTTCAGTCCATCAGAGAGCAGCTTCACTCCTGAATCTCCTAGTTTATTCCATGATAGATCCATTTCTCTCAGGTGTGAGGGGTTTGATCTCAGAGCTGAAGCCAGAGCAAGACAACCTTCATCTGTAACACCACAAACACTCAACCTGTAGAGAACAATGACACTCTTCAGTCTCTCAGTTCAGGATCTACAGCTCAGATAAGCAGGAGCTTCACAATCAGACAGAGAGACTTAATCCACAACACCATAAACAGCACCAGACTAATTTAAACATGATCTTTTTAAGTACTTATGTTAAATTACATTCATTCTGTCTCTCTTTCGTTTATTTCTCTGTTCATCCATCAAACAACCATTATTTCTTAATGTAACTAAATGTAAAGAATATAACCTTCCATTAGTAAAATGATTTTTGTTAAATACATATAAATTATGTATTCATGTGCGATTCACTCATATGTCACACAAAGATTCAGGAGCTCAGAAATTTGTCAATGCTGTCCTGTGACTTTTATTAATAAAATATATTCACTACTAAAAAGCTGTGTTATATTTCTAAGCAATGAGGTGTTTACATTGAAGTTTTCAATGTAACGCCATCAAAGTTAAAGCTTCTCAACTAGTAGAGAGTTGCTGCAGAGATGCAGTTAATTCACACACGAGTGATTCTTTGCCTCCATGTCATGCATTAAACAAGAATTTAAAAATTAAACATAATAACAAATTAAACAAAAACTGCCCTAAGGGGGAGAAACAGAACTACTGTCACAGAGACGGACTCCGTGATTCCCTCCTCGGGCCACCGGAGGGAGCCATCGCCCGAGTACTGACACACCTCACACACTACATTTCCCAACAACCATCACACCGGACTAATCACACACATACACAGCTGAATTCCATCAGGACTGCTTGCTTCTCCACCTGTTACATATTCTCAGAGACTATTTAAACCCGGTCACCCCACAGCTCAGAGCGAAGTCTTGTTGAGCCCCGGTTGACATTTCTGAGCGTTATTTCATCTGAATGTTTACCTGTTGCCATCACTGCTGTTTACCCGTTTCTGAACCTGTCTGCCTGCCTATTGACCTCTGCCTGGTAGGGATGTGGAAATGAGGCTTCATGAAGCACCGAGGCTTCACCCTGACTGTTTCGGGAAAAGATTCGAGGCTTCGCGAGTGTCATGAACAGCGCCATCTGGTGCTTATTTAAAATAAAGCAGGCAGAAGCCTGTGAAAGAAGCTCTGTCAGATGAAGCAATCACAACACACTCCATCGTTTCAATGCTATGTGTACAAATAAAAGCTGTATATTTTTGTATTTAATGTATCCAGAAAAACAATAATAATTTACCCATAAAGTGTGACAATAAAATATAATATGAATTTATATGATTCAATAAGATCTAAAGTAGGCTTTCTCTCTCTCTCTCTCTCTCTCTCTCTCTCTCTCTAACACACACACACACACACACACAATAAGGACATTCTGTGATAGGATCATTATGAGCGTGTGTCCGCGTGAGAGATCTATCTCTCACCAATGATCGCAGTACATCCACGATATCATCCTAAAGCAGGATGTTATCAAGAATGTAAATCCTTCCAAGTGCATGACGATTATATCGAAGTTATGTTCGAATATAAATTATGAGATGAAGAGGCTTCTGTTGTTGTGGATAAAGGAGAAGCAGATTTCCCATGACAGGTATTTCGTTAAAATGTCTGCGTCAAGTGAAAGTGAAAGTGGGGGTAGTCAGGCGAAAAAAGGTAAGAAAAGTGATCAAAACAATACAAATCGAAAAAATCAAAACAACAATATACAATAGAAAAGCTTATAAAGAAATACGTAAGCTATGTTAATTTAAGTTATGTAGTGTTCGTGCAAGGTACGATACAGAATCAAGTGTCTCCATACCCCCCCCCCCCCTCCTTCTCCGCACATGCCGCTGTCTGTAAAACTTATAATTAAAACCACATTTTACTTGATATCACATATGTATCACACATGTATCACACTGATATATATATATATATATATATATATATATATATATATATATATATATATATATATGTGTGTGTGTGTAATGTATTGATTCTATATATTACATATTTTGACTCTCCTCACAAAACCATCAAACAGACTAAGTCAACAAGGACTCGTTAAGGAAGATCTGAGGGTTCGAAGCTTCTGACACGCAAAGTGAAACGCGCACGTGATTTGACAGAAAGTGAGGCTTCATTTGTCATCGATCACGTGACTCGGGGAAACCAATACACACCCCGATACAGCGCTTCATTTCAAATTGTGTCACATGAGCGATACGCGCATCGAAGCTTCAGTGTCATACGTAACATCACTACTGCCTGGATTTTCTACCTGTGATCGTTATCTGCCTTCCCTGACCTGTTTGCCTGTGACATTGTCTCTGATTCAGTCTGCCCTTGTGTTCCTGTTTGCTCCCGTCTGACCCAGCCTGTACGACCACCCTTGCTCTTTAATAAAGTACGCATATGGATCCCAGCCTGAGTGACGCTTCATTACAGAAGACTTCGCCATTGCAAGATCCAGCGGCTTTTTCCAAACTGTGTGCTATGATGTCTGCACAAGCTACTCAACTCGCCTCCCATCAGCATCAGCTTAATCACCTCACAAACCTCACCGAGGAACTGGTAAAGGCTCTACAGACAATGCAGGGTTCTACTCCAGCAGCAGCACCTCCACCACCCGCTGCAGCCGCTGCCGCCCAAGTGGCAGAAGCTCCACCATCAGTGAATCCTCGTCTCTCTCTGCCTGAGAAATTTAACGGTGATCCCACTCAGTGCAAAGGCTTTCTCCTCCAGTGCTCCCTTTTCATCGGTCAACAGCCTGCCATGTATACTACCGATGCCAGCAAGATAGCCTTCGTCTGCTCTCTGTTCACTGGGAAAGCTTTGAAATGGGTTACGGCGGTAAGTGGAGAGAATGGGCCCGCCTTTCCAACTTATGCATGTTTCACGCAACGTTTCCGGGAGGTTTTCGATCACCCCAGTGACGGGAGAGGTGCAGGTGACCGTCTCATGGAGTTAACACAGGGAAGTAGTACAGCGGCTGAATATGCACTCGCCTTCCGCACACTTGCTGCACAAACCAACTGGGTTAACGAAACGTTGAAAGTATGCTTCAGGAGAGGGTTATCTCACGAGTTACGGACGGAACTGGCATGTCGCGATGAAGGGAGGAGTCTGGATCAGTTTATCGAACTCGCCATTCAGGTGTATAATCTCATCCGAGCACGCAAGACTGGCCAGAGGCGCAATGCTCGCCCCATACAATCCACCGACCCAGGTACCCCAGAACCCATGCAGATCAATGCCTATCACTTATCTGAAGAAGAGAGAAACCGTCGGCTGACCCACCGTCTATGTTTATACTGTGGCAGTCCTGGTCATGTACGCAACACCTGCCCAGTACGCAACCGACCAGAAAGACCCCATCCGGTGAGTGAGTCTAATCATTACAATTCAGACATGTCCGTTTCTGTACCCGTAACTCTGAAGAGTCAAGATATATCGTTTGAGACCATGGCACTATTAGACTCTGGGGCTGCAGGGAACTTCATCTCCTAGACGTTTGCACAGCAACACGAAATCCCTCTAATCCGATGTTCTTCCCCTCTCACAGTGGAAGCTATAGATGGACGACCCCTGGGCTCAGGGCGAGTGAACACCATTACTCAACCACTCACCATGCAAACTGGCTTATTTCACACCGAGCACATACAGTTCCACGTTTTACCCACCTCGACTTCATCGATCATACTAGGCTTGCCCTGGTTACGAACTCACAATCCTAATATCTGTTGGAGAGAGGGCCAGATTACTCGTTGGAGCCAGAATTGTCAATCTAAATGTCTATCCACAATCACACCCCTCTCTCTGGGATCCATTCAGACCAGCAAATCCTCACACACCTCTGACTCTTCTCTTGACCTTCAACTCCCCGAGGAGTATCAGGACTTGTCTCTGGCATTCAGTAAGGTACGTGCCTCTCAATTACCACCCCATCGCTCATATGATTGTGCAATTGATCTCATCCCAGGAGCGACACCACCCAGAGGTCGTATCTTCCCACTCTCTCAACCAGAGTCTGAATCCATGAAGAAATACATTGAGGAGGAACTGGGAAAAGGCTTCATACGCCCTTCAACATCTCCCGCGTCGGCAGGTTTCTTCTTTGTGAGTAAGAAAGACGGAGGTCTCCGTCCCTGTATCGATTACCGTGGTCTCAATGAAATAACTGTCAAGTTCCGCTATCCTCTGCCTCTGGTTCCTGCAGCACTGGAACAACTTCGCACGGCCAAAGTCTTCACCAAACTCGATTTGCGCAGTGCGTATAACCTGATCCGCATCAGGGAGGGAGACGAGTGGAAAACTGCCTTTTCTACGGCCACTGGTCACTACGAGTACCTAGTTATGCCCTTCGGGCTGGTCAATAGCCCGTCTGTCAATAGCCCGAATTTCATCAAACCTCCATCTCGTTCCTGGGATACATCATCAGTCACGAGGGCATTGCCATGGATGAAAAAAAGGTCAACACCATCCTTAACTGGCCACGACCCAACACCCTAAAGGAAATGCAAGGGTTCCTGGGATTCTCTAACTTCTATAGACGGTTCATTCGAAACTTCAGCCCCATTGCTTGCCCAGCATGGTCAAGAAGGGTCAAAACAAACTGAAATGGACACCCTCTGCCATCCACGCTTTCCAGCAGCTCAAGGAACGCTTCACCTCTGCACCCATCCTGCACCACCCTAATCCGTCACTCCCGTTTGTGGTGGAAGTAGATGCATCCAACACAGGCTTGGGAGCAATCCTCTCACAGCGACAAGGTAATCCACCTAAACTGTACCCCTGTGCTTACTGTTCCAGGAAACTCACATCCGCAGAACGTAACTACGACGTCGGCGATCGGGAGATGCTGGCCATCAAGGCAGCATTTGAGGAGTGGCGTCACTGGCTGGAGGGAGCTATGCACCCATTTGTGGTTTACACAGACCATAAGAATTTGGAATACCTTCGAGCAGCAAAAAGATTAAACCCCCGTCAGGCCCGCAGGTCCCTGTTCTTCTCTCGATTTAACTTTACTGTGACTTACCGACCTGGATCCAAGAACGTCAAGGCAGATGCTCTATCTCGCCAGTTTGAAGGTGAGCAGGATAACAAGAATCCCGAAACCATAATACTCTTGTGGTTGCTCCTGTACAGTGGGATATCATGACAGAGCTAGAACAGGCCAATGCTGAGACCGAGATCCCGTCCGACTGCCCCCCAGAGAGGACTTTCGTACCGCTGGCTCTACGCAAACGGGTTATGGAGATGGCCCACAACTCACCTGCATCTGGTCACCTGGGCATCGCCGCAACTCTTCATCTAGTGCAGAATCGCTTCTGGTGGCCATCTCTATCCAAGGACACAACACAGTTCGTCAAGACCTGTCTGGTCTGCAATAGAAACAAACTATCCCACCAACTTCCCTCAGGCTTGCTGCACCCCCTTCCCATACCTCAACGTCCCTGGTCTCACATCGCTGTCGACTTCATCACTGATCTTCCTAGATCGAATGGCAACACTACCATACTCACCGTAGTGGATCGTTTCTCCAAAGCTTGTCGACTGATCCCATTACCCAAACTACCCACCGCCATGCAGACTGCCGAACACCTTTGCCAGTGGGTGTTTCGCCTATACGGGTTACCAGAGGACATTGTCTCCGACCGCGGCTCCCAGTTCACCTCACACCTTTGGGCTGCCTTCTGTCAAGCCTTAAACATCAACGTCAGTCTCACATCTGGCTACCACCCACAGTCCAATGGACAAACTGAACGGCTTAACCAAGAACTCACCCGCTTCCTCCGATCTTACTGCAACCGCAACCAGGACGACTGGTCTCAATACCTTCTATGGGCAGAGTAGGCACAGAACTCATTACGCAAACCTGCAACCGGATTAACCCCGTTCCAATGCATCCTGGGATTTCAGCCACCCCTGTTCCCCTGGTCTGGTGAACCCACTACAGTGCCGGCCATCAATGATTGGTTGAATCGGAGTGAGGCTACCTGGGACAGTGCTCATACACACCTTCAACGTGCTATCCGCCGTCAAAGGTTACAGGCAGATCGCCATCGTCGCATCAGCCCCCCATATCAACCTGGTCAATGGGTATGGCTGTCAACCAGAGACCTGCGCCTCCGCCTCCCTTGCAAGAAACTAAGCCCAAGGTACGTTGGACCATTTCAAATCTCACGACAGATCACACCAGTTTCATTTCGCCTAGAACTGCCTAACCACTATCGCATCTCTCCCACTTTCACTGCTCAAACCTGCCGATGGTCCGTGCGAGGAGGGGGAGGAGAGGTCTGGTGATCAGGGCCCCCCGCCCATTCTGGTTGAGGGCGAGGAAATCTATCAGGTCCGTGAGTTACTGGACTCCAGACGCCGTGGTCGTATCCTCCAATATCTGGTCGACTGGGAGGGGTATGGCCCGGAAGAACGCTCCTGGGTCAATTCGGATGATATCCTGGACCCAAACTTGGTGGAAGAGTTCCACACAAACAACCCGGAGAAGCTAGCCCCTTGACCACGAGGAAGACCGCGGCGTCGCCTGCATCCTCGCGCTCGCAGGGGGGGGCTCTGTCACAGAGACGGACTCCGTGATTCCCTCCTCGGGCCACCGGAGGGAGCCATCGCCCGAGTACTGACACACCTCACACACTACATTTCCCAACAACCATCACACCGGACTAATCACACACATACACAGCTGAATTCCATCAGGACTGCTTGCTTCTCCACCTGTTACATATTCTCAGAGACTATTTAAACCCGGTCACCCCACAGCTCAGAGCGAAGTCTTGTTGAGCCCCGGTTGACATTTCTGAGCGTTATTTCATCTGACTGTTTACCTGTTGCCATCACTGCTGTTTACCCGTTTCTGAACCTGTCTGCCTGCCTATTGACCTCTGCCTGGATTTTCTACCTGTGATCGTTATCTGCCTTCCCTGACCTGTTTGCCTGTGACATCGTCTCTGATTCAGTCTGCCCTTGTGTTCCTGTTTGCTCCCGTCTGACCCAGCCTGTACGACCACCCTTGCTCTTTAATAAAGGACGCATATGGATCCCAGCCTGAGTGACGCTTCATTACAACTACACAGACTTGACAGACTAGACTGGGCAGAACTTGACAAGACAAGATTAAGATGGAATCGCAAAATAGAGTGACAACAACGTAACACAGGACAGCAAACACAAAGGGAATAAATAGGGAACATGAGGAAGGATTAATGACGGTGGATAGCTGGAGCAAAGCAAACAATAACGAGGGAACAAGACGGATGGGGTTACACAATGAAAGGACACAAAGACGGGGCCAATGCAAACGAGCATAACGACATGTCCACGAGAAACAAGATGAGACTGTGTGCAGTTAGTGAAACACAATCTGCCGCAATGCAAAACACAACATGGAAGCCCGCGGCCGATGTAAACACGAACCGCATGCTCACAATAATACACGCAGACAAGAAGCCCGAGAGAAGCTTGAAACCGCACCCACTCACCTGACGTAGAGCGCACAAGAACGAGCAAACAGTCATCCTGTGCACTCACAACAAGGACAAACACACGGGTCATGAATGTCCGAATCCTGACACATAACCAAGACTGAACAAGAACAAGTGTTGGGTTTGAACATCACGCCCCGCACACATGACGCTACACAGACAGGAGAGCACACGACTCGAGACACTCAAAGCCACTCTGTCACCAAAACACTAGAAAACAAGACCGAAGTGAAGAAACCCTGACAAGTGCTGAAGGACAGATGAGTTGCTTTCCTTTCCATTTTCCTTTTTATTCAAAATATTCACAGACTTGTTGGCTTGTCATCAATTACCTGATATTCTGATTCTTAAATATGTGTAAGTGAATGTATTTTGTTGTTTAAAAATCTTTATAATGATCATGTTCGCTGAACTATAAGGTGTGATGGACGTCGACATCTTAGTTTGCAAATCAGATCTGTTGGATTTACAATACATCAAATCATTCACTTCTCCTGAAACACATGAAAGTAAGTGGCCAGTGAAGTGGGAGAAGACTAGAGTGAACTTTATAGTTTCTTATACAACTGTCAGCAACAAACTGGCAAAACACAGACATGAGTAGCAGAGATTTATTTTAAGATGCGTGTGGCACAACAAACAAGTCAGAGACAGGCTAAACTGAAGATTTGTTGATGTAGACAGGACTGTAGACTAAGGAGACAACGGGAACACACAGAAGAAATACACAGGAGACCACTTGAGACGCTGCTTCTCATGCGGGAGTCTAGGTGCCAAAGACAAGACCAGACACTGTGTGCAGAGTGAGGCCTGGAGATATAGGGCTGGTGATTGGAGACAGGTGATCAGTATTCAGGTGATTGTTATCTGGTGAATGAGTCTGGTGCTGTGGGCGTGGTTGAGTCCGTGACAACAACGTGTTTCTGATATGAATAAAACACCAGTCAATTTATAATTATATAGACGTCAGTGTATATTTTCCAACTATAAAATGTACTGTTTTGCCAGTTCTTATGAGTATTTAAATGTCTGAAATAAACAGTGTGTGGTTGAAAACACTGAATAGTTGTGCTTTATGATGAGCTGAATGCATCTATGGATCAGCCAAAGAAAAGCACATGTGATTCAGCAGTTGATCACGTGATAATCCTCTGATACACCGGTGTGATCGAACACGTCAAAGGGGGAAATCATTTATTACACGGTCTCTGGAATACTTGATTCCGATCGGTCAGTTACAACATCCTGAGGTCTGATATTCCTGATAATGACCGTCGTCAATAGCAACGCTCTATAACAGACACTGTACGGCTGGGAGAAGCTCAGATACTTTGATCTCCTGAGATACGGACAATACAAACACACACAGACATCTGTATCCACATCCCACAGAGTGAAGATGAAGGAAAGATTCTTTCTCTTTCGTCCTTCCCTCACATTTGTTCCTTTTCCCACACTTCCTTCCCTTTACCCATCCTTCCCTTCACTTTCTTCACAGCTAGACACGGTTTATCCATCACATATAAGCATTAGTGAGAGAAAAATGAAAAACACTTTGAGAATCTAATGAAGATTAAACAACATTATCTATCAGGACAAATGTTTTGTCTTAGTTTTGGGTTTTTTTTTTCTTTATTACTGATCATAAGAATAAAATGCAGGAGGATGTTGACACATTCATACAATCTTACCCCAGTTTCTCTAGTTTACAGTGAGGATCCTTCAGTCCATCAGAGAGCAGCTTCACTCCTGAATCTCCTAGTTTATTCCTAGTCAGATACAGTTGTCTCAGGTGTGAGGGGTTTGATCTCAGAACTGAAGCCAGAGCAGCACAACCTTCATCTGTAACACCACAATCAATCAACCTGTAGAGAACAATGACACTCTTCAGTTCAGGATCTACAGCTCAGATAAGCAGCAGCTTTACAATCAGAAAGAGAGGCTTAATCCACGACACTATTAACAGATCCAGTAAAATTTAAACATGGTCTGTTTTAAGTGTTTACGTTAAATTAAGATTTATGACTGTGTGTTTATACTTAACTCACTCGCCACTGAACTGATTTAATAAATTGAGCAGTTTGTGGAAACTTATATTGAGGATGTTCAATTGAATAAAAATGTTAATATGTTTTTTTATTTTAAAGATATAAAAGAAATGAACAGAATAGAGATACTAAACAGATAAATAATAAATATAATAGCTTTAATAATAAAACATTTTGCAAAAACATCCCTCAACCTGTAAAGATTAAAAATGAACTGATATCAGCTGCAGTTACAGAACAAAAATGTATAAAATACAAATGTGAATTATAGAGACAGTAAAACATTAACATAAACATCATTAGAGGAACAACAGCTTTAATAATAAAACATATTTTGCAACGATATCCCTCAATCTGTATAGATTAAAGATGAACTGATATCACTCAGCACTCATTGTCTGGTCTCAAGCTAAGCTTCACGACACTACTCAGACTCTCTTTGCTACTACGGCATTTACGATTCCCCGAGTGTACCTCTCTCCGAGTCCCAAGTTCTTCTGGTCAAGCTCCATGGTTCTCCAAGACCTTTCTCCATGTTCAGGTTTCCAGATAAACTTCTATCAAGCCGCCACACTGCATCTTAGTTCACTCGTCACTGTCTTTGTGTCCTGTGTCCCTCGGAACGAGACCGCCAAATGCGAATGCACCTCTGTCTGTACTGTGGTGGTTCGGGTTATCTCCGCGCAACCTGTCCAACCCGGCTACTTACTTGTATTTCACTTCCAGCTAAGGTCTTCATGGATTCTGGAATATGCTCAGAACTCCCTCCGGCAAGACACCACACGCCTCACACCCTTTCAATGTACACTCGGTTATCAACCCCCACTGTTTCCCTGGACAGGAGAGCCCATGGATGTTCCAGGTGTCCATTACTGGTTCCAAGAGAGTGAGAGGGTATGGGACTCAGCTCACGTCCATCTACAGCAGGCAGTCCGTAGGCAGAAGATTCAGGCTGACCGACGCCGAGGACCTACTCCCCGGTACACTCCAGGCCAACTTGTCTGGTTATCTACTAGAGACATCCACCTACGGCTGCCCAGCCTCAAGCTAAGTCCCCACTACATTGGTGCATTCAAGGTCGAGAGGCAGATCAACAAAGTCACCTGCAGACTACAACTCCCCTCACAGTATCATATATTTTACCATCCCTCCATGTCTCATTGTTAAAACCATACACTAATCCTCTTCTGCCTTCCTCCACAGAGACTGGTCCTCCAGTGGACCCGGCGGGCCAGAGCATCTACAGAGTCACCTCCATTCTCGACTCCCGACGACAAGGTGGCTTACTGCAATATCCGGTGGATTGGGAAGAATTCGGCCCCGCGGGCATAGGCGGATTTTGGGGGGGGGGGGGGGGGGGGGCTGGGGGGGGCACTGCCCCCCCCAGACCAAAGCCAATTAATGCCTGCCTTGTGCTTTGAATATTTTTTTGTTATTACAGAATTCATATTTTCTCGTTTTATTTGTCTTATCTTATTAGTTCTGTGCATAGAATGAGTAAGATATGGCTAATAAATTTTTAATTTTTAACTGTATTTAATTTTTAATTACTGTAGCTTTATTACATTCTCCCGCGATTTGCGAATATCAAAGTATCGCGGTACGTGAGTGGACGCTCTTCTCGTTCTGTTTTACGCGCTGAATAAACAAAATGGACATTCGTAGTTTTTTTAATAAATCCACTACTAAAAGTGTCAAATCTATCAGAAGAGAAGACAGTGGGCATCTACACATCTCGGAAAAAGAGGCGGCTTCTTCTGCATTAGGTAAGATTCTGAACTCCCCGTGTTAACTCTATCACTGCCGATGCAAAACACAACAGCAACTATAAAGAGTCTGTTCTATTCGCTATTCTTTGAATAAAGCAGTGGTTCTCAAATAGTGGGGCGCGCCTCCCTGGGGTACATGCTTTTTTTGCCAGGGAGTAGGTTTTCTTGCACTGAACAAGAGCAGCATATATGAAGTTCAGATAATCGTCCCCTCATCCTTTGACCGATCACACCGGTGTTCATGTGTCACGTGATCAACCACTAAATTCACACGCTCAGAGCTTGTCATTTATCACAACAATTCAGTGTTTTCAACCACATAAGATTTATTTTAGATTTCAACAAGTTGAGCCAACAAGTTGGTGACTATTTTGAATTATCTATTATACAGCGTTTTTTGTAACTGCGGCATGTCACGTGACAAACATGACGCGTTGCCATGGAAACGATAAGGCGAAAGTTCCAAAATTGTGCTAATTTTTTACCTCTTCATAGGGGGGCGTGACAGAAAATTATTGAGAAGCTCTGGTATAAAGTCATTGTTCATTGTAAATGTATTTTTGTATGTAGAATGGATGATATATAAATATGATATAAAAAAAAAAAATCTGAGCTCGTGGTCTGCTGGCGGTGCCCCCCCAAGCACAAAAGTGAAACTCCGCCTATGCCCGCGGGTCTCTAGGGTGGCACGTGACGACATTCTGGACCCCTGGCTCTTGGAAGAGTTCCATGCCACCCATCCTAATTTTCCAGCACCTCAGGGCCGAGTCCAGCCTTGTCGTTATCCGCTGTGGTCCTCAGGAGCTGCCCGTGAGGAGGGGGTAATGTTACAGTCTCAGCAACGCCCCCAACACCAAGTCAAGTCACCTTTATTTATATAGCGCTTTTAACAATGTAGATTGTTTTTCCTGTAAAGCTGCTTTGAAACAATATAAACAAAGTTTGTTTGGCTGAACAGAAGTCCCAAAAGAGCAGGCGAATCAATACAATTGATGAATTTTAAGTGTTAAGTTTCCCCAACTGAGCAAGCCATAGGCGACAGCAGCAAGGAACCAAAACTCCAGGTGACGTAACGAATGAAGAATACAATGGAGAAAAACCTTGGGAGAAACCAGGCTCAGTCGGGGGACCAGTTCTCCTCTGGCCAACAGCCAAACAGTGCATGATTATTATACAACAATTCAAGTCCAATATGAAGTCCAATTTGGTCCGGTTAGAGATGGGTTCATGATCGTCACAGGGGAGGGTCTAGTAGAGTCACGATCTCCGCAGACCCTTCAGGGCAGTGTTGTGCTCGTGTCCAGGTGCAGGTCCTTCATCTGATCTGGATACGGCCCGGATCCAGCTGACCACGGTAACCTCGGAATAAACAGAGACCAATATCAGCGTAGATGCCATTCTTCTTCTGATGTATCGAGTACATCAGGTGTTATGGGAATGTTCCCGGTTCCGGCTTATCTAAATTATGCAGCCTAACAATTATTTTACATGATTTGGAATAAAAATGTATGTATAATGTGTTATGTGTATGCCAGGTTGAAGAGATGTGTTTTTAGTGTAGATTTAAACTGACAGAGTGTGTCTGCTTCCCGAACTGTAATAGGAAGACTGTTCCAGAGTTTAGGAGCTAAATAGGAAAAGGATCGACCGCCAGCAGTTGACTTTGATATTCTAGGTATTATAAGCTGGTCAGTATTTTGGAATCGCAATAGACGTGAAGGACTATAATGTGTTAAGAGGTCGCTCAAGTACTGTGGAGCTAAACCATTTAATGCTTTGTAAGTAATTAGCAAGATTTTAAAATGTATTCGGTGTTTAATAGGAAGCCAGTGCAGGTTTGACAGAACTGGGCTAATATGCTCATACTTCTTGGTTCTAGTAAGAACTCGAGCTGCTGCATTTTGGCAGCTGGAATTCCAGCTGGAATTTGTTTATTAAGCGTGCAGGGCAACCACCTAGTAGAGCATTACAATAATCTAGCCTTGAACTCATGAACACATGAACTAATTTTTCCGCATTTGTCTTAGAGAACATATGTCGCAATTTATTTTTAAGATGGAAGAATGCCGTTTTACAGATGCTAGAAACATGGCTTTCAAATGAAAGATTGGTATCAAAGAGCACACCCAGGTTTCTAACTGACGACGAAGACTTGACAGAGCAGCCATCGAGTGTTAGGCAGTAGTCTAGATTATTACGTGCTGAACTTTTTGGTCTAATAATTAGAATCTCTGTTTTTTCAGAATTAAGCAGTAGAAAGTTATTAGTCATCCATTTTTTTATATCAGTTATGCATTCTGTTAATTTAGTGAATTTGTTCGTTTCATCAGGATGAGAAGAAATATAGAGCTGAGTATCATCAGCGTAACAATGAAAGCTAATGCCATGCTTCCTAATAACTGCACCCAAAGGAAGCATGTACAGGGTGAAAAGCAATGGTCCTAGTACTGAACCTTGAGGAACTCCATACTGAACCCGTGACCGATATGACATCTCCTCATTTACTGCTACAAACTGATAACGGTCAGATAAGTATGATTTGAACCAGGCTAATGCAACTCCACTAATGCCAACATAATTTTCAAGTCTATTCAGAAGGATTTTGTGGTCAATTGTATCAAATGCAGCACTAAGGTCCAGTAACACTAACAGAGAGATACAACCACGATCGGATGATAAGAGCAAATCATTTGTAACTCTAATGAGAGCAGTCTCAGTACTATGATATGGTCTAAATCCTGACTGGAAATCCTTGTAGATGCTGTTTCTTTCTAGAAAGGAACATAGTTGTAAAGATATTGCCTTTTCTAGAATCTTTGACAAGAAAGGTAGATTCGATATCGGCCTGTAATTAACTAATTCTGTAGAATCAAGTTGTGGTTTTTTAATAAGCGGTTTAATTACAGCCAGCTTAAAGGTTGTTGGTACGTATCCTAATGACAAAGAAGAATTAATAATATTAAGAAGAGGATCTATGATCTCTGGAAGCATCTCTTTCAGTAGCTTAGTTGGTATTGGGTCTAGCATACATGTTGTTGATTTTGATGATGTAGCGTCTGGACGGTGTCTCAAATTGATCGATCAAAAAAACAAACATCTGATTGTGACTTTTTGATTTAACAGAATGAGACTTGGAAACTCAGAATGCAGCTCTGTCTGCATGGACAGTCGTTTTACAGCCCTGGGGCAATAAAACTCTTTGTCCTCCTCCAGGCCTCCCTTCACCCCCCACATAGCTACATACATTCCACAGGATGGCACATCTGAAAACACACACACACACACACACACACACACACACACATGGAATACACAAAATGCCTACATACACTATGTAAACTCGTATAACACTGATGTATTCGTATGTATGTATGCATGCCCTCCATGTGTAGTCTTTTTAGTTATTTTAGGTAGTTCATTTAGATGTTTAAATGTGTATAATCGTTTAAACGAAACCCCTCTTTGTCTCCCCACCTTTCTTGGTATCATTTGAATTCGTTCAGCCTTCACTTTCCGAATCTGTATTTTGTTTAATGCTGAAATGCATTGTATAATTTCTAACAGTGTTGCATCAAAACTCAAAGAAATTCCCTTCAAGCCATAAACTATGCAGATTAGGTTGAACAGAGACAAAAGGAAATTTCCCCAGCATCCACCTCCAAGCCAGCGACTGGCTCCACAGCCAAGGTGTGGGAGTGTCCTAATGTTTCAATAAGACCCCTGAGATTCAAACATCTCTTGCTCTCTTGCCTCTCTTGATCTCTCTTGATTCTCTCCTGAACTTCCTGCATATCTTGCTCCCCTGGGAGCAGGGCCTTCGGCCTTGCATGGAAGCCCTTCCCCCTCCAGCGACCGCACCTTCAAGACAAAGTCATTTTGAATCTCCCGCGTCTCAAACAAAAAGGACTCAAGGAACAAACCGGCATCCAACCAAAGCAACTCTCTCAACGCAAGACTGGGTAACATCCACACACACGAGAACCCAATGCAAGCATCGTTTACGAAATCTAAATGCGTTTAAAGCTATATGCCCCTTTTTAAAGGTGAATTTCCATGCTGGTTTTCTCAAAGGTTTAATTGTCTACAGGAATGTCGCCTCTCTCTCTCTCTCTCTCTCTCAAGCATCTCTTTCTCTCTCTCTCTCCATTAAGTCTATCTATGTTTTGTGTTTAACGTTTGTTTAATAAAACACTGTATATATAATCACACATGATTGATTCTGTACTATTCTTGAGTAAGTCACTTCTACGTTTGCATCTTGCTACAATGCTAAGTACTTTGGTACGATAATGAAAGATTCTTCTTTATGACGATGAAGAAGATCTTTGTTAAAGTTCATAAAGATCGCGCGGCTCGTATGAGCGCACATATGGCCGCTGCTTTGAACTCATTGCTAGAATTAATCAATTCTATAAGCCGAATCAAGCTATTTGTATTCATAATTAATTGTAATCCGTTATGATTAATTATCAATATACACAATTCCCTTTAAGCTGGATCTATGTGCATATTTGGTCCTCACACATGATCAAACTGTGTACATAGATCCCGCTACCCCAATTGCCTTTGAGCTGATTTCGCTACAATGATTTAACGAGTTTAGACAATTCTTCCTCCCCAATAGCAATGAAGGAGTGGAATTTTTCTTCAGGGACACTAAAATTTACTGTATTTTGGAATATAGTAGTGGACGGTTGCATGGTTATAATTTTCTCTCTAATATTATGAATTTTGCAAGTAAAGAAGTCCATGAAGTCATTAGTGCTGTGCTGATTTAAAGCATCTGGGGTTGAGGCTTTATTTCTTGTTAATTTAGTCACTGTATCAAATAAATACCTAGGGTTGTATTTGTTTTCTTCTAAGAGGGTAGAAAAGTAAGTAGATCTAGCTGATCTTAAGGCCTTTCTGAATGCAATAGAGCTGTCTTTCCATGAAATGCGAAAAACCTCTAGCTTAGTTTTTTCCAGCTCCGCTCCATTTTTCTGGCTGCTCTCTTGAGGGCCCGGGTGTGCTCGTTGTACCACGGTGTTGGACTATTTTCTTTAACCTTCTTTAAGCGTAACGGAGCAACAGTGTCTAAAGTGCTGGAAAATAGAGAGTTTATAGTTTCTGTTGCAACATCAAGTTCTTCTAGGCTATCTGGGATGTTAAGTAGATGAAACTGATCAGGAAGATTATTTATAAAGCTATCTTTTGTGTTAGGAGTGATAGTTCTACTATATTTATAACAGGGAGTTAGTTTTTCGACTTTGGCTAAAGGTAATCTACACGCAACTAAGTAATGATCTGAGATGTCATCGCTCTGCTGCAGAATTTGAACAGTATCAACATTGATCCCATATGACAATATTAGATCTAAAGTATGATTACGAGAATGAGTGGGTCCTGATACATGTTGTGTAACTCCAATAGATCCAATCCTCCAATCCCAATGCGTCTTTTTCATTATCTACATGGATATTAAAATCACCGACAATTATGACTTTATCTGCAGACATTACTAATTCTGAGAGAAAATCAGCAAATTCTTTGATAAAGTCTGTATGGTGCACTGGTGGCCTGTATAGAATAGCCAGCACAAAAGTTAAACAGGGATTATTACTTGCACTAGATAATTTTACATTAAGGACCATCACTTCAAAATAATTATATTTCAAATTAGACCTTTGAGCAGTACTGATCGTGTTACTATAAATTACAGCAACACCTCCTCCTTTACCTTTCAGGCGAGGCTCATGTTTATAACAGTAATCTTGAGGGGTGGACTCATTTAAAGTAATATAATCGTCTGGTTTTAGCCAAGTTTCTGTCAAACACAGCACATCTAGTTTATGATCTGTAATCATATCATTTATAATAAGTGTTTTTGAGGAAAGGGATCGTATATTCAGTAACCCAAGCTTTATCATTTGTTCAGTTGTTTGTAAATCAATTAAATTTTTACTCTTAAAAAGTGTCGAGAGATTTTTGTATTTGCTAATTCAGGGAACAGACACAGTCTCTATAGGATGATATCTAGGTGAAAGAGTCTCTATGTGTTGGAGTTTATCTGACCTCTGTGACGTGAGACAGCTAGCAGACGGTCGGTTTAGCCAGTTTGTCTGCTTCCTGACCTGGGCCCCAGTTAGTCAAGGTTTAGCTCTAAGACTATATGCAGCCATATCACCAGCAGCCAGCCAGCCAGCAGCCATATCACCCTGTAGCCTAAGACTGGTTGCCCACTGAAGCTAAGCAGGGTTGAGCCTGGTCAGTACCTGGATGGGAGACCTCCTGGGAAAAAAACTAGGTTGCTGCTGGAAGTGGTGTTAGGAGGCCAGCAGGGGGTGCTCACCCTGTGGTCTGTGTGGGTCCTACCGCCCCAGTATAGTGACGGGGACACTGTACTGCAACAAGCACCATCTTTCGGATGCGACGTTAAACCGAGGTCCCGACTCTCTGTGGTCGTTAAAAATCCCAGGATGTCTTTCGCAAGAGTAGGGGTGTAACCCCGGCATCCTGGCCAAATTTGCCCACTGGCCTTGGTCCATCATGGCCTCCTAATCCCCCCAATACTCTAATTGGATTCATCACTCTGTCTCCTCTCCACCAGTAAGCTGGTGTGTGGTGAGCGTTCTGGCGCAATATGGCTGCCGTCGCATCATCCAGGTGGATGCTGAACATTGGTGGTGGTTGAGGAGATTCCCCCATACTATGTAAAGCGCTTTGAGCTCTGGAAAAGCGCTATATAAATGTAACATTTCTTCTTCTTCTTTCTTCTTCTATATGCCAAATTACTAGAGAGAAGTGCGGCACCATCCCAGGTGGGATGAATACCATCTCTTTTCAACAGGTCAGGTCTGCCCCAAAAACTTTTCCAATTGTCTATGAACCCTATGTTATTCTGCGGGCACCACTTAGACATCCAGCCATTGAGTGAGGATAAACTGCTAAGCATCTCATCACTCCTGCGCATAGGAAGAGGGCCAGAGCAAATTACGGTGCCTGACATCGTACTTGCGAGTTCACACACCTCTTTAATATTAGTTTTAGTGATCTCCGACTGGCGAAGTCGGACATCATTAGCGCCGACATGAATAACAATCTTAGAATATTTACGATTAGCCTTAGCCAGCACTTTTAAAATTGCTTTGACGTCAGGCGCTCTGGCTCCCGGCAAACATGTGACTATGGTGGCTGGAGTCTCTATTTTCACATTCCGAGTAATAGAATCGCCAATCACTAGGGCACTTTCAACAGGTTTCTCAGTGGGTGCGTCACTGAGTGGGGAGAACCTGTTTGATGTTCTGATCGGAATGGAACAGTGGTTTTTTGACTCGCGATTATGCCGTCTCACAGTCACCCAGTTGCCCTGCTGCACGGGCTCTGCAGCCGGAACCAAACAATGTACAGGGTTTGCTAAGCTAGTCGCATCCAAAGTAGTATCTAAAGCCCTTGCATTCTTACTATCCTCGATTAAAGTTTGAATGCGTGTCTCTAATTCTGAAATCTTCTCTGTCAGCCTGACTATGTCCCTACGTTTATCACATGTGAAGCCTTCACAGCTGACAGAGACAGAAAGACTATGCATGAAGCAGGAAGTGCAAGTGACAATTTTGAGAGAAGATGACATGACTCACCGCGTGTGTTGATCCAACTTGTTGACCAGTTGTTTGATGAAGTCGGGGAAAAAAGGCGCGAGCGAGAAAAACGCTGTATGCACGGACAGTAAGACAGCACAATGCTAACGCGTTTAGCGACTTAGATTAAAGCTAACGATTACAATATATTAAATAATCTAATATTGTATTTAGCAATATAAACGAACGTCGAGTTTAAGATCTAAAACAAAAATCAAGTTTATATGACGGCCTAACCCAGACTCAAAAACGGTCCGTCTGGAACAATCAGCCACACAGAAGGTCTCCCAGACTCCCATGCTCCTCCCACTCATTCCCAGTCTCCTGAATTCTGAGCACCTACACCTGATCACAATCACCGCTGAACTATATCACTGGCAAGCACTCAGCACTCATTGTCTTGTCTCAATCTAAGCTTTGCGACACTACTCAGACTCTCTTCGCTTCTACAGCATCTACGATTCCCCAAGTGGACCGCTCTCCGAGTCCCAAGATCTTCAGGTCAAGCTCTACAGTTCTCCAAGACCTGTTCAGTTTCCCAGATAAGCTTCTATCAAGCCGCCACATTGCATCTCAGTTCACTCGTCACTGTCTTTGTGTCCTGTTCTCAATAAACAACCTGTTACTTACCTTTGCTTCCCGTAGTTTGTTATGACAAGAACAAAATGTATAAAATACAAATGTGAATTATAGAGATAGTAAAACATTCACATAAACATCATTAGAGGAACAAACAGTCATAATCATTCAGCATCAATATATAGAAAAAGCATTTTGCTGTCAGTTTTGATCCCAGTCACATTCAATCCTTTATCACATCTCTCTCTCACACACACACACAATGATTGTTGTCAGTGTGACTTACTGAACTGATCTGGATTCTTTAAACACAGGCAGCAGCTTCTGAAGAACTTCATCGGCTGTATTTTGGGCTCCAATAAACTGTTTTAGATCAAAAACATCCATCTTCTGCTCTGATGTCAGCAACACATAAACCAGAGCTGACCACTGGGAAGAGGAGAGTTTGGTTCCTCCTATTTCTCCAGATGTCAGATAATGTTGGATCTCCTGCATCAGTGAATCATCACCCAGTTCATTCAGACAGTGGAACAGATTGATGGATCTTTCTGGAGAGCGATTCTCCCTGATCTTCTGTTTGATGAACTGAACTGTTTCCTCTTTGTTGTAGGAGCAGCTTCCTGTCTGTGTCAGTAGTTCTCGTAAGAGAGTCTGATTGGACTCCAATGAGAGACCCAGAAGAAAACGCAGGAAAAGATCCAGATGTCCATTCTTAGTCTTTAAGGCGTTACGTACAGCTCTCTGATGCAGACCAGATAATGAATGATAATATTTCTGGTTTAGAATTTTAGAAAAGATGTTTTGTTTGGTTTTGTCAAACACATTTCTGTTCTCGTTTGTAAAGTAAACGTGTGCATATAGAGCTGCTAGATGTTCCTGGATGCTCAGATGAACAAAGCAGAAGACTTTCCCCTGATTCAAGCCAAACTCCTCTCTGAAGATCTGAGTGCACAATCCTGAGTAAACTGATGCTTCTGTCACATCAATGCCACACTCTCTCAGGTCTTCCTCATAGAAGATCAGGTTTCCTTTCACAAGCTGCTGGAAAGCCAGTTTCCCCAGTTTGAGAATCATGTCTTCATCTTTCACTTTCTTCTCATAGTCCTTCTCATGTTTGATGTTGGTCTGAATGATCAGGAAGTGTGTGTACATTTGAGTGAGAGTCTTGGGAATCTCTGGTCTCTCTGCTTCACTCAACATCTTCTCTAGAACAGCGGCTGAGATCCAGCAGAACACTGGGATGTGGCACATAATAAAGAGGATCCTTGATGACTTCAGGTGTGAGATGATTGTGTTGGCCAGCCTCTGATCACTGATTCTCTTCCTGAAGTATTCCTCCTTCTGTGGCTCATTGAATCCTCGTACCTCTGTCACTCGATGGACACACTCAGAGGGGACGAGATCAGCTGCTGCTGGTCTGGAGGTGATCCAGATGAGAGCAGAGGGAAGCAGATTCCCCACCATGAGGTTCATCAGCAGCACGTCCACTGAGGCTGATTCAGATATATTACACAGTTTCTCTTTGCTCTGAAAGTTCAGAGACAGACGACACTCATCCAGACCATCAAAGATGAACAACACTTTACATTCATCACTGGATATTTCCATTTCTTTGGTTTCAGGGAAGAAGAGATGAAGAAGATCTGAAAGACTGAGTGTTTTGTCCTTCATCAGGTTGAGTTCTCTGAAAGGAAGTGGAAATATGAGCTGGACGTCCTGATTCTCTTTCCCTTCAGCCCAGTCCACAATGAACTTCTGCACAGAGACGGTTTTCCCAATGCCAGCGACTCCCTTTGTCAGCACAGTTCTGATGGGTTTGTCTTGTCCAGGTAAAGCTCTAAAGATGTCAGTGCATTTGATTGGTGTTTCCTCTGTTGCTGTTCTCCTGGATTGTGTCTCAATCTGTCTCACTTCATGCTCATTACTGATCTCTCCACTTTCACTCTCTGTGATGTAGAGCTCTGTGTAGATCTCATTCAGGAGTGTTGGGTTTCCCTGCTTTGCTGCTCCTTCATACAGACACTGAATCTTCTTCAGCAGATTTGACTTGAATCTGCTTTGGAAAATAACTGATTACGACATGAATTAAAGAGGTAAAAGTAGTATTAAAATAAATTTGCACTAGTTAATTAAATAGTTACGCAACATCATGCAAGAAACACAAGCCATTAGAGCCGTTCATGAGCACTGATCAGGATTCAATTCTGTTCTTATTTTGATTTTGTAAAGTCATTTGGAAATACTTCAGGGATGTGTCAAGTCTATATACATATATATATATATATATATATATATATATATATATATATATATATCTGTATGTACTACATGCCAATTCTTGAAGGAAAACATTGAACTCAGAACTAAATCTGTAAGTGTTTGCTCTAGTTTACTAATGAACTGTGAAGTATGCATAATTTTCCTAAAGTAGTTGTAACATCATGTAGTTTATCACATCTTTCCACGGATCCAGTAATTATACAAGAGATAATACATTTCAATAAGTGTTAATCAATGTAATGTTGTACCTCAGATCAGTTGATGTATGTTCTCCTGTGAATGTTCTTGTCTTTCCCATAGACTGGTCTCTCTTCATGGACACACAGCTGGACTGCGGTGGGTTTGATCTTTGCCTGTTGAGAGACACAGAACATGTATTGATTGGACCTCCAGGACAAGATCATTAATGCTTCATCTCTTCTATCGGGGTGTTCGACTTCAGCCTTTACTGATTGGTGAGATTTGTGGTCAGTGAAGGAGCTGAAAACAGCCAGACAATTTCTGCTCCCTAAACTGACACTTGCAGAGTGTTTGCTTTCATTATTGCAAACAAATTGAATGCATCATCTTTTAGCAGTGAGTGCCAATCCGCTCATGAATAACACACACACACCTGGACAGAGTATGAATGACCACAGGACTTCACATTATCACAGGAATACACATGCAGCTGACACATCCCACAAGAACAAAGATAACATCATGCATCCACAACAACCACTGCTCACGGACACAACCTGTGGACCCATCTCTATTGCTGTGAGCACACAGATATCAAGCGGAAGCGACGAACCCCACAAACACCAGCACCTGTGGACCCAGCTCTCCCTCCCCTCCACAACTACGGGACACACACTCCTCCATACACTCCAGCTGAACCAGAAACAGCAGCACCTTAAAACATCAACCTGTGTTCTTCACACACTCCCCACTTCTTTGTTCAAAAGTGTGTTTAATAGTTTAGATTCAGATCTGCTAGAAGTGGTAAACGCCAAAAGTCTTTCAGGGACTTTTCCAAACTCCCTGAAAAGCGCAGTAGTTCAGCCCTCCTGAAACAATCTGCAAGAGCAGTCTGGATAACGCTATATTGAGCAACTACAGAAGTCAAGTCACCTTCACTTATAGAGCGCTTTTTTACAACACAGATTGTTTCACAGCAGCTTTACAGTGCTCACAGGAAGACAATAAAAACAACGTTTGTTTGGCTGAAGAGAATAAGGAGAATTAATAAAATTGAAGAATATTAAGTGTTAAGTTTCCCCAAGAACAAGCTCAAATCTTCTTTTCATAAGTAAGATCACTGAAAAGTTGTTTTCAATAAGCTGAACAATTTCTAATATTTGAATGGATACTTTATTTCCAGTCTGGTTTGCGACAGCATCACAGCACAGAGACAGCGCTCATAATGATCATAAATGATATTCTCCTCAATACAGATGCAAGCAAAATATCAGCGCTGGTTCTACTCGACCTCAGTGATGCATTCAACACTGTCAATCACAACACACTTCTTCACAGCCTGGAAAACCGGGTTGAGTTTCTGGGATTGTCCTAAAATGGATCAGATCATTCACTTATAATGGAGAGGTTATTATGTGAGTATCTTGATCATGAGTCTGATTGGACATCCATGACATGCAGTCACACAAGACTCAATTCCTGGATGTGCCAAACCTGAAGTCATTGCGTAAGGAAACAAAGATGAAGTTCTTAAAGTGAACACACACCTTCACTCTAGGGGTCGATCAACTAAACTCAAGTCAGGAATCCTGGAGTGATTCTGGAGTCAGAGCTTAGTTACGGTCGTCATGTCAAAGCAATAACTGAATCAGCAAACTATCCTCTGAAAAATACTGCAGGAATTAGATGCTCTGTTTCCAGTCAAGACTTGGAGAAACTCATGGTTTCATCAGCAGCAGGTTGGATTATTGTAATGATGAAAAACAGCATGAGCTGATCCAGAACCAGAACATCAGAACACGTCACACATCCTCAGCTCTTTACACTGCCTTCAGTCACATTTAGCACTGATGTTAAAGCATTATTACTCGTTGATGAATCACTCAATGGCCTCAATATAGAGATGATCTATATTTTAATCTCTACCCAGCATGCACTGCTTCAGAACCTCATCAGTCTGAACATCACATAAAAATGAAGAGACCATTTATAAACATTCAACTATCTATCTATCTATCTATCTATCTATCTATGTCACGGATCATTAACGGGAGGACTCAAAATGCAGGTGAAGGTGGATTTAATGATACAAAATAAACAAACACACAAAAGAAACAACCCATGAGGGGGGAAACATAACTAAGAAACAAAACTAGAACATAACACAAACCGGATGAGACGGGAACCCAGGAACACAACATAGACAAGACCTGGAGAAACATCAATGACAACGACACCACACAGGACAGCAAACACACCAGGATTAAATAGGGACACATGAGGAAAGGTAACGAGCTGAGAACAGCTGACAGCACTCAAGGGAAACGAGGGAACAAGGTGGGCGGGGTTACACAATCATAAGACACAACAAAGGGGCAGTGTCAGAGCTCTGTCAAGCAACACACTAGAAACCCAACTTAAGTGACAGAACCCTGACAATCCATCCAGACAGACAGAAGTTGTACCTCCGATCAGCTGGTGTTTGTCCTTTTTTAAGATCTATTCTTCTATCCATAGATGCGTCACTCTTCATGGACACACAGCTGGATTCTGGTGGATTTGATCTCTCTCTGTGGAATTGAATTCACATCAATAGAGACATTAGAATATAAATAAAAGAGACAGGAATCCTTATAGTCAGTTAACATGCATATAAACCTAAACATGGAGAATCTTTTCTAAGAGATGCTTTAGAAATCTCAATGAAGTGAATCTATAATCTAATAAATCTAAATAATCTCAGTCTATTAAAATTGTTTGTGTTTGGTTTGTGCTGCTGAAAGAAAGATTATGAGTCCTTGTTAAATATAACAAAAACACTTTTTAAGTGCAATTACATAATTTTCCACCTCATATGGTCCAAAATGTTGCAAAACTGTTGCTGTTGGTTTGAGCCGCTATCTATTAGTGACAGTGACGTCACTCTCCATCACATTTCGTCCAAATCTCCCCAAACTGATGCTGTGTGTTTGTGCTTGATTAGTGTCGTTACAATTATAACACAGTTTTGCAACAATTTGGACAAGGTTGGGTGGAGATTAACAGCTCCTGAATTATATGTGTTATTTCTAGGGAGAGGAAATGGATCAAATGTTAATTTTGGTTTGGATTGATTTGAAATCAGCACAAACATATTACAAATAAATGGCATAGTTTCAACTTCACAAAGGTTTCAGACGTTGGAGAAATCACCTCAGATCAACTTATCAACCCTGAACGTCCTGTTTAATAAAATACACAACATTAATATGATCTGAAGATTTCAGTACCTGCGTCCTGGAGAGGAATCTGCATCTCTGAATGTGTGTGTGTCGCTCATGATTCATTCAGTTTCATGGAGCCGCTCCGGTGACTCTGAGACACAATTTAATCTTCATTTATTATTTACCTGAAGTTTACATTGTAACTTATTATTTCAAACTTATTTACAACTAAAAAAAATAATATACATTTTCTTTTTCATTTGCCCTTTATGTTTCCGTAAAAAAAATTAAAATTATTTGAATATCTGAATTTGGGTCAATTTTTCAAGTTTCATAAAATTCCTCAAGTGAATTTGAATATTATATCTATAATACAGAACTTATAGAATTTATATCAAATTTTGAGACACAAAGAAACTAAACAATAAAATGAATTCCAGATGTTAAAGCAGAAACTTTAGGAAGATTCCCTGTTGTTGTTTGTCAGGATCAGCAGCTGCAGTTCCCAGAATATCCAGCAGAGGATCTTCATCCCAGAACACTGTCATTCCACCATCAACTACAAATCCCACAATCCTTTGCCCGACTCATTATCCATGATTACTTTTAGCTGATTTTAGCTGGTTTTCTCAGTCACTCTTTATTAATTCTTGTTTAGTGTCACAATTTATCCTGTTCCCGTGTTTTAATCTCGATCTCCTCCCTGTTTCTCTGGATTTCCCTGTTTCTCTGTGTCTTGAACTCTGTCACTGTCTGGATTGTTTTCTCTGTGATTTTGACCTTCTGTCTGTTATTTGGATTATCCTGATAAAACTGCGTTTGAATCCTCAACTCTTCTGTCTCACAGAAATTACATTATTGTTGCTCATATAAACACGTGAACTAAACCATTTTAAGGTTAATTCAGTGATTAATCTGAATGTTTGGTTCAGCACTTGCTGTGTAAGTTGAAACAAAAGAAAGCATCTGCTGGTTGTTTAATGAGGAAGTTCAGCTGAATAAACTCACTCACCTTGATCAGAAAAGCAGGTTCCCGCAGCTTCCCATCATCAACTGATTATTCCTGCACAGGAACATGAAATATTACACACTCTGATCACACGCTTTCTGACTTAAACTATCCTTTCATGACCATAAAATGGCGGACGGTAAAAGTTGCCAATCCTGTTTGCTGAGGAACTGATTTAATCTCATCTAGTTCATAAACAGGTCAGTTATGCGAAATAATAATTTGTTCGTTTCTCTGTTGATCTCTTGTGAATGATTTCTTTACAGATGCAGTATTGTACCGTCATTTAGGAAAAACAAAAGTCAAGTCAAGTCACCTTTATTTATATAGCGCTTTTTACAATGTTGATTGTTTCAAAGCAGCTTTACAGGAAAAACAATATAAACAAAGTTTGTTTGGCTGAACAGAAGCCCCAAAAGAGGCTACATTTACATTTACACTACATTTAAACTGACAGAGTGTGTCTGCTTCCCGAACTGTAAAATGAAGACTGTTCCAGAGTTTAGGAGCTAAACAGGAAAAGGATCGACCGCCAGCAGTTGACTTTGATATTCTAGGTATTATAAGCTGGTCAGTATTTTGGGATCACAATAGACGTGAAGGACTATAATGTGTTAAGAGATCGCTCAAGTACTGTGGAGCTAAACCATTTAATGCTTTGTAAGTAATTAGCAAGATTTTAAAAAGTATTCGGTGTTTAATAGGAAGCCAGTGCAGGTTTGACAGAACTGGGCTAATATGCTCATACTTCCTGGTTCTAGTAAGAACTCGAGCTGCTGCATTTTGGACCAGCTGGAATTTGTTTATTAAGCGTGCAGGGCAACCACCTAGTAAAGCATTACAATAATCTAGCCTTGAACTCATGAACGCATGAACTAACTTTTCCGCATTTGTCGTAGAGAGCATATGTCGCAATTTAGACATATTTTTAAGATGGAAGAACGCCGTTTTAGAGATACTAGAAACGTGGCTTTCAAATGAAAGATTGGTATCAAAGAGCACACCCAGGTTTCTAACTGACGACGAAGACTTGACAGAGCAGCCATCAAGTGTTAGGCAGTAGTCTAGATTATTATGTGCTGAACTTTTTGGTCTAATAATTAGAATCTCTGTTTTTTCAGAATTAAGCAGTAGAAAGTTATTAGTCATCCAATTTTTTTATATCAGTTATGCATTCTGTTAATTTAGTGAATTTGTTCGTTTCATCAGGATGAGAAGAAATATAGAGCTGAGTATCATCAGCGTAACAGTGAAAGCTAATGCCATGCTTCTGTGGTGGCAAAATCTTTTACTAGTTCTGAATAAGAGACAAATATCCCAATTGTAATTTAAAAAGGTTTATTTTCTCATGAGAAAAGGCCACAGTCATACAGACATTCGAGTTGCCCTGCAGAGTGTGACAAAGAAGGGAGGGCCGCTTCGACACTTATATCTCTAGTCAAGGCTAAAGACTCAGTTGTTATTTTCCATTCCTTATCAGGAACACATTACCCTCTCTATACCTCAAGTGTATTTCTTCAGACTTACTATATTTTACTTACTACTTCTACAGAATAAAAATACAATTAATGTCACACAATAATAAATAATGTCAAGAGAAAACATATCATCTATAAAATTCCATCACAATTCCTCCCTTTTTATCATTCATTGATAACTAAATAATATTCAGAATTTTACATCTATTCTCTGATTTTCATATAAATCATCACTCACTTGAATTTGGGAAGGAAGAAATGCTAAGGCTGTTTTTGTAGGGAAAGTCCCCTTGGTATTATCAAATAACTGCACCCAAAGGAAGCATGTACAGGGTGAAAAGCAATGGTCCTAGTACTGAACCTTGAGGAACTCCATACTGAACCCGTGACCGATATGACATCTCCTCATTTACTGCTACAAACTGATAACGGTCAGATAAGTATGATTTGAACCAGGCTAATGCAACTCCACTAATGCCAACATAATTTTCAAGTCTATTCAGAAGGATTTTGTGGTCAATTGTATCAAATGCAGCACTAAGGTCCAGTAACACTAACAGAGAGATACAACCACGATCGGATGATAAGAGCAAGTCATTTGTAACTCTAATGAGAGCAGTCTCAGTACTATGATATGGTCTAAATCCTGACTGGAAATCCTTGTAGATGCTGTTTCTTTCTAGAAAGGAACATAGTTGTAAAGATATTGCCTTTTCTAGAATCTTTGACAAGAAAGGTAGATTCGATATCGGCCTGTAATTAACTAATTCTGTAGGATCAAGTTCTGGTTTTTTAATAAGCGGTTTAATTACAGCCAGCTTAAAGTTTTTTGGTACGTATCCTAATGACAAAGATGAATTAATAATATTAAGAAGAGGATCTATGATCTCTGGAAGCATCTCTTTCAGTGGCTTAGTTGGTATTGGGTCTAGCATACATGTTGTTGATTTTGATGATTTAACGAGTTTAGACAATTCTTCCTCCCCAATAGCAATGAAGGAGTGGAATTTTTTTTCAGGGACACTAAAATTTACTGTATTTTGGAATATTGTAGTAGACGGTTGCATGGTTATAATTTTCAATCTAACATTATGAATTTTGCAAGTAAAGAAGTCCATGAAGTCATTAGTGCTGTGCTGATTTAAAGCATCTGGGGTTGAGGCTTTATTTCTTGTTAATTTAGTCACTGTATCAAATAAATACCTAGGGTTGTATTTGTTTTCTTCTAAGAGGGTAGAAAAGTAAGTAGATCTAGCTGATCTTAAGGCCTTTCTGAATGCAATAGAGCTGTCTTTCCATGAAATGCGAAAAACCTCTAGCTTAGTTTTTTTCCAGCTCTGCTCCATTTTTCTGGCTGCTCTCTTGAGGGCCCGGGTGTTCTCGTTGTACCACGGTGTTGGACTATTTTCTTTAATCTTCTTTAAGCGTAACGGAGCAACAGTGTCTAAAGTGCTGGAAAAGAGAGTTTATAGTTTCTGTTGCAACATCAAGTTCTTCTAGGCTATCTGGGATGTTAAGTAGATGAAACTGATCAGGAAGATTATTTATAAAGCTATCTTTTGTGTTAGTAGTGATAGTTCTACTATATTTATAACAGGGAGTTAGTTTTTCGACTTTGGCTAAAGGTAATCTACACGCAACTAAGTAATGATCTGAGATGTCATCGCTCTGCTGCAGAATTTGAACAGTATCAACATTGATCCCATATGACAATATTAGATCTAAAGTATGATTACGAGAATGAGTGGGTCCAGATACATGTTGTGTAACTCCAATAGAGTTTAAAATGTCTCTAAATGCCAATCCCAATGCGTCTTTTTCATTATCTACATGGATATTAAAATCACCGACAATTATGACTTTATCTGAGGACAATTCTAATTCTAAGAGAAAATCAGCAAATTCTTTGATAAAGTCTGTATGGTGCCCTGGTGGCCTGTATAGAATAGCCAACACAAAAGTTAAACAGGAATTATTACTTGCACTAGATAATTTTACATTAAGGACCATCACAATAAGTGCTTTTGAGGAAAGGGATCGTATATTCAGTAACCCAAGCTTTATCATTTGTTCATTTGTGTTATATCCGTTCTTAGTTGTTTGTAAATCAATTAAATTTTTATCCTTAAACGGTTTTGAGAGATTTTTGTATTTGCTAATTCGGGGGAACAGACACAATCTCTATAGGATGATATCTAGGTGAAAGAGTCTCTATGTGTTGGAATTTATCTGACCTCTGTGATGTGAGACAGCTAGCAGACGGTCGGTTTAGCCAGTTTGTCTGCTTCCTGACCTGGGCCCCAGTTAGTCAAGGTTTAGCTCTAAGACTATATGCCAAATTACTAGAGAGAAGAGCGGCACCATCACAGGTGGGATGAATACCATCTCTTTTCAACAGGTCAGGTCTGCCCCAAAAACTTTTCCAATTGTCTATGAACCCTATGTTATTCTGCGGGCACCACTTAGACATCCAGCCATTGAGTGAGGATAATCTGCTAAGCATCTCATCACTCCTGCGCATAGGAAGAGGGCCAGAGCAAATTACGGTGCCTGACATCGTACTTGCGAGTTCACACACCTCTTTGATATTAGTTTTAGTGATCTCCGACTGGCGAAGTCGGACATCATTAGCGCCGACGTGAATAACAATCTTAGAATATTTACGATTAGCCTTAGCCAGCACTTTTAAATTTGCTTTGACGTCAGGCGCTCTGGCTCCCGGCAAACATGTGACTATGGTGGCTGGAGTCTCTATTTTCACATTCCGAGTAATAGAATCGCCAATCACTAGGGCACTTTCAACAGGTTTCTCAGTGGGTGCGTCACTGAGTGGGGAGAACCTGTTTGATGTTCTGATCGGAATGGAACAGTGGTTTTTTGACCCGCGATTATGCCGTCTCACAGTCACCCAGTTGCCCTGCTGCACGGGCTCTACAGCCGGAACCGAACAATGTACAGGGTTTGCTAAGCTAGTCGCATCCAAAGTAGTATCTAAAGCCCTTGCATTCTTACTATCCTCGATTAAAGTTTGGATGCGTGTCTCTAATTATGAAATCTTCTCTGTCAGCCAGACTATGTCCCTACATTTATGACATGTGAAGCCTTCACAGCTGACAGAGACAGAAAGACTATGCATGAAGCAGGAAGTGCAAGTGACAATTTTGAGAGAAGATGACATGACTCACCGCGTGTGTTGATCCAACTTGTTGACCAGTTGTTTGATGAAGTCGGGAAAAAAGGCGCGAGCGAGAAAAACGCTGTATGCACGGACAGTAAGATAGCACAATGCTAACGCGTTTAGCGACTTAGATTAAAGCTAACGATTACAATACATTAAATAATCTAATATTGTATTTAGCAATATAAACGAACGTCGAGTTTAAGATCTAAAACAAAAATCAAGTTTATATGACGGCACAAACGCAATCCACTCGAGCAGACAGGAAACAGCAGTGCAGCAGTCAAAATGTGTTAAATATATCACAGTAAACTGATATTAATCTAAATGAACTAATCTAAATTCATGCATGTCGTAGAAGATGAAATTAAACGAAACTAAAAGTAAATAAAGCTCTGAACTGACGTCAGCGCGCTGCACAACTGCGTCACGTACACACCGCAAATAAAACCCATACAAATAAATAAGGAATTTAGTACAACAATAATTAATAAAGACAGATCCTCACTGACTGCTTCACTGCTAATTACACCTGATTAATTAACAACTCAAAGACTAAAGAGTGTCTGTAACTCCGGATGGACAGAAACAAACTAACAATCATCAACTGATTCATCAATAGAAATTATTAGAGCTCATAAACCTCATATGCAGATTAAAAAAGATTGATTTTATACTTTAATATGTAACCACTAAATCACAGTAACAGACTTTACAACACAATATGGGATTTATGTATTCACAGACATTATTAAAAAAACACACAGACGTAGTATGTAAATAGAGAGTTTGTTCAATGTTCTTCTGATCTTTAATAATGTTTTCATAACTTTAGCACAAAAGCATTATTTATGCATCGATCATGAAGTGTTTTCTCTGTAATCATTAGTTGGACGTTCCTCTAATGTTTTTTAAATGTTACTTGTTTCAGGAAACATTCAAAAGTAATGTTTCATAATGTTTGAAGAAAGACACAATATAACATTCCAATAATATTCACATAACCAAGAGCAAATTAAAGCGCATTCAGAAATAATGTTTTCATAACTTAATGACAACATTAGCTAAACGTTATTATTTATTATAAATGTCCAGTAATCTTTGTAAAAATATGTTTCATGGTTGTAAATTAGCGAGTATTTCAGATACTGAAGATTATGACAGAAAATTACTGACTTTTATTTCTTTATAATAGTCAAACGTTTGTCAGGATTGTTTTGATTTTATTCTTGAGAATCTCCCAGAAACCCGTTCGACCTTTGACCTCTTTCCCTCTCTTTTCCTCTGCTGGTAAATTCCTCTGGAGTTTCTGCTGTAATTATGACAATCCTGATGGATTTCAAACTCTTTTATTAACAAAAACGATAAGAGTTGATGTTCTGATTCAGTTTGATCTCAATGAGTTTTTATATTTACCTGAATTCATAACAAAAACTGTTAAACGATATAAAATAAACATTGACTGAAATAATACAAACCCTAAACCTAACCTGATGTTCTAATTAATGAAACAAAAATAAACAATGATATAATCTATAGATATATTTAAAAAACATTATAATAAAAATGACCAAAAAAAATTTGAAACGCAAATTTAAGAATAAAAACTAATTCAACACTGAATCTCAATGATACAAAAATAACACTGGTCGAAACTTGTCTTTTTGCATATAATTTTGTATAGAATTTCAATTTTATAAATATTTTAAGTCACCTTGGAAGTTTTGAGACACTTGTTGGGAAACACTGATCTAATGATCTTGAAAACATGTTTAACTAGAAATGAATTTTTCTAAAAGAAAAGCAGTTTTAAAGTTTTAAAGCATGTTCAGCTGCAGAGACTCTCATCAGCCAATCAGGAGTGATCAGAGCTGTGATTGGCCGGAGCGGCGGAGGGGAGGGACTGTGTGCGCTGGCGCTCAGTGTCGCCCTCCTCTGGCTCGATCCCGGACTGAACGCAGGAAACGGAGCGGCTGACGGTCAGTGTGTGTGTGGCGTGTGTGTCGAACACACTGACGTCAGCAGGAGCTGCACAGAACCAACAGCCAACATGAACACAGAGTCTCATATGATGAGAACATCATGAGCTCATCAACTCACGGGGGTCTGATGAAGCTCCGCCCTCTGTGCTGTGAGTGACAGGCTCCACCCCCTCAGTCGGGCACAGGGGCGTGGCCAGAAGAGCAGGGGATTCTGGGACATGATCCAGAGGAGGAGAGACTGGACGAGAGAAGACATGATGATAATGAGTGAGTCAGTCAGTGTGAGAGTGTCCGTCCATGACTGTCCATGAGTGTGTGTGTGTGTGTGTGTGTGTGTGTGTGTGTGTGTGTGAGAGAGAGAGAGAGAGAGAGTGTAACACTCACTGATGCAGTCAGAGGAGCTGAATGACACAGATGGGCGGCTGGAGCGGTGCTCTGATGACAGAGTGTGTTCAGGTGTGTGTGTGAGTGCATGTGTGTGTTCAGGTGTTTGTGCATGTGTGTGTTCAGGTGTGAGTGTGTGTGCAGGTGTGTGTTCAGGTGTGTGTTCAGGTGTGAGTGCATGTGTGTGTTCAGGTGTGTGTGCGTGTGTGTGTTCAGGTGTGTGTGTGAGTGCATGTGTGTGTTCAGGTGTGTGTGAGTGTGTGTGCGTGTGTGTGTGAGTGCATGTGTGTGTTCAGGTGTGTGTGAGTGTGAGTGCATGTGTGTGTTCATGTGTGTGTGCATGTGTGTGTTCAGGTGTGTGTGCATGTGTGTGTTCAGGTGTTTGTGCAGGTGTGTGTTCAGGTGTTTGTGCAGGTGTGTGTTCATGTGTGTGTTCAGGTGTGTGTGCATGTGTGTGTTCAGGTGTTTGTGCATGTGTGTGTTCAGGTGTGTGTTCAGGTGTGTGCGCATGTGTGTGTGCATGTGTGTGTTCAGGTGTGTGTGCATGTGTGTGTGCATGTGTGTGTTCAGGTGTGTGTTCAGGTGTGTGTTCAGGTGTGTGTTCATGTGTGTGTTCAGGTGTGTGTGCATGTGTGTGTGCATGTGTGTGTGCATGTGTGTGTGCATGTGTGTGTTCAGGTGTGTGTGCATGTGTGTGTGCATGTGTGTGTGCATGTGTGTGTTCAGGTGTGTGTTCAGGTGTGTGTGCAGGTGTGTGTTCAGGTGTGTGTGCATGTGTGTGTTCAGGTGTGTGTGCATGTGTGTGTTCAGGTGTGTGTGCAGGTGTGTGTTCAGGTGTGTGTTCAGGTGTGTGTTCAGGTGTGTGTTCAGGTGTGTGTGCAGGTGGGTGTTCATGTGTGTGTGCAGGTGGGTGTGCATGTGTGTGTTCAGGTGTGAGTGTGTGTGCAGGTGTGTGTTCAGGTGTGTGTTCAGGTGTGTGTGTGAGTTTTCTGGCTGCGGGTTCCTCTGGTTTCTGGACTGCGGTGTGTCCCTGATCTCCACCTGCTCAATCACAGATTGTAGTGAGATTTTACCGTATTTTTAAAGGAGTTGCATGTAGGATTCAGAAAGCTTGTTATTAGCGCCACCGGTTTAATTGAAAAAATAAAGATTGATAGTTGAAGACATTGAATTAAATGTAAGAAGTATCGGCTGCATATCGTTCTGCATTATTCTGAACAGAAGCTCTGGTTTCATGAGACAAGAAGAGCCGTCGGATAAAGATCCGTCTGCAGGCTTTCAGCATGGGAAGGTCTCGTTTTTAAATTTCTTTACGGGCGGCTCATAAAAATTCGTACATAAAACCCCTTTAAAGCTTGAAGTTTAAAGATTTTGAAAGCTATTCATTCTATCAGAAAAACAGAGATAGATATTCAGGTGGTTGCTAAGAGGTTGCAACAGCATGATGTTTCGGGTAAGTTGCTAAGGTTTGCTCTGTGGTTACTAGGGTATTCTTGGTGGTTGCTAGGGTGTACTGAGTGGTAACAAGAAGGCTGCTATGCAGTAGCTACAGCATGGTGTTTTGGAAGGTTGCAAGGGTGTTGCTAAGCAGTTCCTAAGGAATTCTGTGTGGTTGCTATGGGGTTGCCTTTTCAGTTGCTATAGTAAATGTTGGTTTCTAAGAGGTTACATCCATTCTATCAGAAAAACAGAGATAGATTTTCTGGGTGGTTGCTAAGAGGTTGTGTGGTTGCAACACATGGTGTTTCAGGAGGTTGGTAGGGTGTTGTTGCTACAGCATGTTATGCTGGATATGTAATTGGTACAGCATTATGATCTAGGATGTTGCTAGGGTGTAGCTATGCAGTTTCTATTGTATTCTGGGGGGTTAGGGTATTACTAGCAGGTTGCTACAGTATGGTGTTCAGGGGTCTCATTTATAAAACTGTGCGTAGGATCCTTAGTAAAAGTTTACGTGCACCCAAAAGCACAAAATGGCGTACGCAAACAAAAATTGAGACTTACCGTATTTATTCGAGTATAACGCGCAAAATTTTCTACCAAAAAAATAAATCAAAGTTAGGGATGCGCGTTATGCACGAGGGCTGGGGTGGGCTGGGCTGGGGTGGTGTTTTGACAGCCAGTCCTTTGAGGGCGCCGGCGAATTGTGAGTTCGCGCTGCGGCTGCTGTTTAAGTAAAAAGTTAAAATAAAAGGCAGACTCGTGAGTGCAATTCAGCAACTGTATTCAAACATAAACCGCGGCAACAACCGCAACATAGCCCAAAGCAATCGATTGCCGATTGCATGATACATTACATCCCGTAACACAGGCTGCAGCCTCTCACTGTACGCGAGGACGAAGAAAAAAAAATCCCCTCGCCGCTTCTTTTCCTCACCCACACGTTACGGAGAAAACAGGCATTTTGTGTTTTTTGTGAAGACAGGCTTCAGCAATAAATGGACGGCACAGAAGACGACCTGCTGTGGAAATCAGACGCAGAAGAAACCTAGAAACAGATTCCTGCCAACTGGGATACTGATGAAAAATTAACTCCAGAAGAATGGGAGCAACTCTTTACTGTCTCTGATGAGGAATCTGACGTTGAAGGATTTTAAATAAATATTTTTACCGGTAATTCTCTTTCGGTATTGTGTTCATTAGTTTATGTTGTCAATAAATATGTTATATAAGTTATATAAGTATATGTTATACAATAAATAAATGTTTTTTATCATGGCTGCACGTGTTCAACAACGTTTTTTGTCAATTACAATGCTTGGTGTGAAACAAAATTTTATACCGATTTTTAATCGAAAATTAGAGGTGAGCGTTATACACGTGTGCGCGATATACTCGAATAAATACGGTACAAAAAAGTCTAACTGATAATTTGCGCACGTGAAAAAAAAATCGACATCCCTGAGTGTCACTGTAGTATTTATGTTTACAGCAATCGCATTAAATCCTTTACACCTGCTCACACCAATCAGACAGTGCACATAAACCCATAGATCATTAGCAAGTGAAAGTAAAATAAATTAAATTGATACACTTTTATTTGATAATTTATTACCGTTTATTTATATAAATTGCTATTGTGGACATGCGTGTTTTATAGGACGTTTTATCCTAGATAATGAGGATTGAAAGTGATTTGTAAGTTAATGGTTATATGGATAAGTCTATATGTGTATGGAAGTCCGTTTCCACCACAGTTGAGAAAAAAAAAGATGATTTAAGTCGAAATAATGACTTAGTATCTCGAAATAACGGGAAACATTCTCGAAATAATGACTTAACTTCTCGTGCTTCTTCGCATGGTCAAAGCGTGTAAATGTGAGATCACAGCAAACATGACACGTTCTGTAAAACAGCTGTTAAAGTCAGTGTGATAATCAATAATATAATTAAAGAACATGAAAGATAAATCATCAGTTTAGAAGAGGGTTATTAGGATTCTATAGTATTTAATATTTTATTTGTTTGTATTTTTGTGTATGAACAAGCAGCAGCACAGTGATCCATGGATTTCAAACAGAGGAATTATAGTATAATGATAGAAACGCTCTACAGTGTTGTTGGTTTTCAGTGTCTACTCAGCAACTGGATGTTAACGAGATCTCGGGAGACCGCAGCTCAATGAACCACACGAGTAAAATCAAATCTGGTTTATTCAGAATGCAGTTCTCAAAGAAACAAAGAGGACAGGCGATTCTTATACTAATAGCCCTTCCCCCTAATAGGGTGTGGTGATGTAGAGAGAAAGAGAAAAAACAACTCCATATATGGCAGAGAGAGGGACACAGCGTGCGTGTAGTTACACACACACAGAAGCAGGACAAAAAGTTCAGACTGAAATGTTACATAATGTATTATAGAAAAATAAAGCATATAAAATAAAGCATATAATTTCCCTCATATAATTTGTTACATATATAACAAATATATTTGTTATACAAGATGTATTATATTATTGTATAGTATTTTATTGTATTATAGTGACTCTTTATGATGAACCTGCACATCAAAGAACATTCGCGAAATTCACGTTAATATTAACACATTAACCCATGCATTTTCTGAAGACGTTACACTTAAACCTAACGAATAAATCCAGCGTTAATCCGATAGTTTTGTAAATCGTGCATTTTTGATGTAACAGTTTTCACCAGCTCCTCGATATCATGGTAACCACCTCGCTTCTGTTCCACTTTCATGCCTTCCTATGCACATGGAAAAGTGTGCAAAATATACTGATAATTAAGTTGGCTGAGAAGCAGCCAACTTACTGTTGTTCGACTTAAACTTATTATTATTTTTATGACACTAAAATGTAACTCGTCCCACAGCTTTAGTGCTACAGACCCCAAAATCAGAACAGGCCGCAGGCTCGCGTTGCTATATCTTTTCTAAGGGATCGGGGGTACGGTGTTCGCCCCAGGGGTGCTAAAAGAGCCGAAAAATCCCATTGACTTTGCATTGCGACAAACTTTGACGATTAATAACTCGGAGCGAGGATATTGTAGAAACATGTGAATCGCCACATTTGAAGAGGGTGACAGCCTCTGTAAAATCATACCACACAATGGGGTGAAAGTTTTACCCCTGGGGTGCTAGAGCTGCCCATATTTGCCCCATAGAGATGAATGGGGAAGGCCGTCCCATGAAACAGCATCTTCTATGGCAAAATGCATAGAGATTTTGAATTGAACATAGCTCTGCATCACAGCGTCACAGAGACAAGGGGGAGGGCTCATTTTACTCAGGCGACCAATGAGTGTCTCAGGATCACAGTGAAGCTATTAAGCCACGCCCTAGCAACCATTTAGAGCACCTTAGCAACCCATCTCAAACTGGCAAACTGCCAATCACCAATGTCTTCAACACTTCCTAGCCACGCCCTAGCAACCATTATCGAGCACCTTAGCAACCAAATGCAAAGCGAGATATCTTCAGTTCTGAATGTCGTAGAAGCGTAGTGGTTGGTTTATATCGTTCATACTCACAAGGAGCCTTTGGAGTAACATCACTGTAGCAGTGAAGCCACTCCTTAGCAACCAAACAGAGAACCCTAGCAACCATTTAGCCAGACCTATATCTCTGCTTCTGAGTGTCGTAGAGACATGAGGGTTGGCTCTATTGACTCATGCTAGCAAACAGGACTTCCAACATGCTACATATGCTAGCAGTGAATAGCTACATGCTAATAGTGGTTAGCTAAGTGTTAAATTGTGCTAGGAATTCCATAGTAACTACCCAGAAGACCTCACAACTACCTAGTAACATCCTAGCAACCACCCTGGATACCCTAGCAACTGCCTAGCAACACCCTAGCAACCGCCCCAGATACCCTAGCAACTGCCTAGCAACCACCCAAAATACCCTAGCAACTGCCTAGCAACGCCCTAGCAACCACCCTGTATACCCTAGCAACTGCCTAGCAACCACCCAAAATATGCTAGCAACTGCCTAGCAACCACTCAGGATACCCTAGCAACCACCCCAGTTACCCTAGCAACCACCTAGCAACACCCTAGCAACCGCCCCAGACACCCTAGCAACTGCCTAGCAACCAACCAAAATACCCTAGCAACTGCCTAGCAACGCCCTAGCAACCACCCTGTTTACCCTAGCAACCGCCTAGCAACCACCTAAAATACCCTAGAAACTGCCTAGCAACACCTTAGCAACCACTCAGGTTACCCTAGCAACCACCTAGCAACACCCTAGCAACCACTCCAGTTACCTTAGCAACCGCCTAGCAACACCCTAGCAACCACTCTGGTTACCCTAGCAACCACTCCAGTTACCCTAGCAACACCCTAGCAACCACTCTGGTTACCCTAGCAACCACCTAGCAACACCTTAGCAACAACCCCGGATACCTAAGAAACTGCCTAGCAACACCCTAGCAACCACCCAGAAGACCTTAGCAACCTGTTAATTTCTGTTTTCGTAACGTACTTTGTATTTAATGTTAAATTGTGCTACCAACATGCAAAATTAACGTTTCCGGTGCGACGTTCTCAGCCAACTTCTAAAGTTTGTCTCGACGAACTTTATCCTCTCTAGTTTATAATTTATGTTGCTATAGATTTCATTTTATATATTACACGGACTTTAACTAAGACAGCAGTTTTTACAGAACGTGTCATGATTGCTGTGATCTCGCATTTACACGCTTTGACCATGCAGAGAAACAGAGAAGTTAAGTCATTACTCCGACTTAAATAATCTTTTTTTTCCCCTTTCTCAACCGTGGTGGAAACTGGCTTCCATAATATGCACAACTTTTCAAGTTCAATGTGTTTAATTTCATTAATTCTACTGTCAATCCCTCAGCTCACCATCGGTTGTCGCCAAAACCGCTCCATCTCCAAAATGTTTGTACTGTGACGATTTGAGCAACAACACAAAATAAAGAGAATAAAGTAAGAAAGGGGTGCCAGCCTGATATGAAAATCAGACAATTATTTGTTGTTGATTAGCAATCATCATCATAGGAATCAAATAAGTAAATAATATATGATCCCCTATGTTAGTTAATTCTGTCTGTTCATTTCACAAATATCTAAGAAAAAGTCTCACAACACAAATCAGAGTCAAAACGTAACATACATTCCCACAATCCATCATTTCATATACCAATTTCACAAATTTAATACAATTTCCAGCAATTCCACAATCTTGACAAATAACCCCATGAAACAAAAGTATTCACTCAGCATCAACATCTCAGTCCTGTCACAAGTCATTTATGCAGGTCCACAGAGAGTCTATAGTTCATCACTGGGATTGAAGTGCATTTTGTTTTGTGTAGCACACACTTGAAAAAGTCTCCAGTTCCAGCGCATGCAAAATCAAACCCCACCCACTTTCACAGTATAACCGTTTTCACTCCGGTTACATTATCCTTTTAGCTTTCAGCGGTTTCACTTCTAACGAGTACACCAGCTGTTAGCGGGAGATTCGATCTCTGTGACAGAGTCTGGCAGAGGAACCACGAGCGTCAGCGAGTAACTCCAAGTTCGGCCACAGTAAACACTATCATGGTAAGTCTAACCTGGCGCTGTTTTATTTCCGCTGCCGCGATGACGTCACATTCATTCACGGGAAATTTAAAGGGAAAGTCCGCTTTTCGTTACAGTACGCATGAGTCACAATTTGCGTGCTTTTACGCAAATATTCCCGTCAAGTTTGTTTTTATAGATCTCAACCTTTGCGTGGGAACTGGCGTACGTATGTTTCCAGCCCCGTTTTGTGCGTACGCACGCTTTATAAATGAGACCCCAGGCATGTTGTTAGGGTGTTGCTATGTGATTGCTATAATGCTGTAACTTCTAGGGTTTGCTATGTGGTTACTAGGGTATTCTTGGTGGTTGCTAAGGTGTACTGGGTGGTTACTAGAAGGCTGCTATTGGGTTGCTATAGCATGGTTTTCTAGGTTTTCTTGCTATGCAGTTGTTAAGGTATTCTGTGTTGTTGCTAAAGTGTTGCTATGAGGTTGCAATAGTGTTATCATTGGTTTCTAAGAGGTTCCTAGGGTGTTGTTACATGGTTGCTAGGAGTTTGCTACACCATGGTGATCTGGAATGTTGCTTTGGTGTTCCGGTAAGTTGCTAGGGTGCTCCAGGTGGTTACTAGGAGGTTGTTATGTGGTATAACTCATCAACATCATCTCAAATACACAATGACATCACCTTCATTAGAAGCTTCAGCTTTGGATCCTGCAGATGGAGAAACTCCAGCCTGTGAGTGACAACATCATTATCATCATCAGCATCATCATCATCATCATCATCATCATCATCATCATCATCATCATCATCATCACCATCATCACCATCATTATCATCATCAGCTGCACAATCATTGATGCTCATATTAATGTCAAGCAGTTTTAAATCGAATATGAATCAGTGTAGGTCCAGCGAGTGAATCTCACCTTCTTGCGTTTCTCTTGTTTGGCCCGTATCTCCGCCAGCAGGTCGTTGCCCAGCACCTGCACGCCCATGTGATGCCCCGTCTGTGGCCCGCCCCGTCTGACGCCCTCCGGCGCGTGACCTTTGACCTCAGGCGGAACAGGCTCAGGGCTCACGACCGGCTCTGGGGGCGGGGCATCTGTTTCCGTTGTTGTCACAGAGACCATTGTTATGAGGGTGGGGCTGGTGGGCGTGGCTTTCGTCGAGGATTGCTCTTCTCGGCGTCCGCGGCAGAGGCTCTGCACACAGAACGAGTGTGAGCCCGAGACACATAAACACGCCTCACATGTCTCGCTTCTTACTTGGCTTCGATATTGGTGACTTTTTCGGAGTAAAACTCCGGCACTCCTTCATCCAGAGAGCTGCTCTGCTCCACGTCCTGCGCAGGCTCTGTGCTCATTGGCTGACACTGTGAAACATCAGAACAGCAGTGTTTCAGATCAGTGTGTCAGTGTAAACTCATGCGCTGTAAGTGTGTGTGTTCTGGCGTCTCACGGCCGCTCGGCGGGGTTTGGCCGGTATTTGGTGGCGTGTTGCAGAGGGGGTGTGTCTCCGGTGGGCAGGTCGCTGAAGCTCATAGGGCGGGGCGGCAGAAGCTCCTCCTCCAGTGGGGGCGGGGACAGTGGCTCAGGAGGGGGCGGAGTCGGGGGCGGCAGCAGATCGTCCACACTGATTGTTTCAGAAGGAACATTTTGACTGCTGCACTGCTGCTGTTTCCTGTTTGCTCGAGTGGATTGTGTTTGTTTGCGTCGTATAAACTTGTTTTTATTTTAGATTTTAAACTCGACGTTCGTTCTTATTGCCAAATACAATACAAAACTAGATTATTTAATAAACTGTAATCGTTATCTTTAATCTTAGTCGCTAAACGCGGTAGCATTGTGCCATCGCGCTAACGCGTTAGCATTGTACATACAGCGTTTTCTTGCTCGCGCCTTTTTTTCTTTCCCGAGTTCATCAAACATCAAACAACTGGTGAATTGGATCAACACACACAGTGAGTGATGTCATCTCCTATAATCCTTACATGCACTTCCTGCTTCATGTATACTATTTCTGTCTCTGTCAGCTGTGAAATAAATTTAAGCTAGAAATCCAAGATTTGGGCAAGTCCATGGTGGATTGTTTAAAAAGACAGGATGTTCAAATTGATCACAAGCTTAAAGATCTTATACCATCAGTATCCACACCCAAGCATCCAAAACAGAACCCTGCTATTCATTATCCTGTATCCACAGGTGGAAATCAAACTTACCATGTGCCACGTAATCAGTTACCTGGTTCAGAAAATATGTCCATGATGTCAGTACATCCTCCAGTGAAAGTAGACTTCCCAAGTTTTAGTAATAGTGAAGAAGAAGATCCAGTTATATTTATAGAGAGATGTGAAGAATACTTTGCCATCCGACCTCTCTGTGATTATGAGATATTTGCTTCTCTTACTTCAGTGCTAAAAGGTACTGCCAAAGATTGGTGGTTGGCGGAGAAAAGGAATGTGAAGACGTGGAAGCAGTTAAAAAAAATATTTCTGCGGTCTTTCCTAAGTGAAGACTATGAAGAGGAAGCAGCTAGACGAATACTTGAAAGAAAACAGGGTGCAAAAGAAAGTATCAGAGACTTTGCTTACCATTATCGAGCTTTATGTATTCGAAGGAACAAGGATATGCTTGAAAGAGAAATTGTGCACGCCATCTTGAGAAATTGCAATCCTCGTCTAGCGAGTCTACTCAGAGGAACTGTGAGAAATGTGGATGAATAGGATGGTAAGAATAGGCACACAAATTAAAAGAGACTTTTATGAATCCTGAAGATACTGGAGTCAAGTCAGCGCAGAAACACAAAAGAGGGAAGACAATTCTTCTAAAGAAACTATGTCTAAATCTTTTCCAGTTAACACAAGAGTTATGCAATCTGGGAAAAGTGTTGTTCATCCAGAGATGATCACTCTTCCCTATAATTATACGGGGTAGATATTTTCAAGCAATGATCGATACTGGTAGTACCTTTTCCTTGATTCAAGAATCGTGTTGGAAACAATTACGACGACAAGATCCATGCCAACCAAGCCAAGGACAATCTTTTTTACTTGCTAATGGTCAGAGACAGACTGCTATCGGAAAGCTGGTTTGGGAATGTGAACTTCAAGGGAGAACAATGGACCTGACATTGTATGTTATGAGAGATACGGATTTGACAGTGCCTATTATTCTTGGTATGGATTTTATGTTTCAGAAGATCTCAATACCGACTGCCATCATTGGAAGGTGCTGGAGAAGAAGAAACCTTTCCTTTTGGGTCGCAAGAGGCTGTTTCAACAGTACACTTCTATCAAGCTGTATCAACCAGTGGCGTAGCCACGGGGGGGGCCTGGGTGGGCCTGGGCCCCCACATTTACATGTCCGGCAGTGGAGTGATCTGGGCAGTGGAGAAATGGAGACCATACCTGAAAGGTCGACCTTTTGAGGTAATTACTGATTACTCGGCTTTGACTTAGGTGTTTCAACATCCCAAACTATCTTCAAGATTGACCAGATGGACCATACGCTTAAAAGGTTTTGAGTTCACCGTTAAGTATAGGAAGGGACAGTGTAAAGTAATCCCAGATGTACTGTCCAGAAGTTTGGAAAACATTGCACCTGTAGGGATGTTAACAGTGCTCAAAGGCATAAAATCCCCAGTAAAGCCAGCAGATTTACCAATAGATTTGTCCCAGCTGTCTACAGCACAAGGTGATGATCCTGAAGTGCAAGAGCTTAGTAAGAAGGTTGATGCCCAAGCTAACCGTGATCCCACACGGGTACATTACATTCGAGAAAACGGACTGTTGTTTCGTAGTGTTCCTGGTAGTCTGTTGGGGTAAAAGCTACAATTGGTTATTCCGACATGTCTTAGAGATGAGTTTATACAGTATGCACATGATAGTCCACTAAGTGGGCATCTTGGGCAACTAAAGACACTTTTCAGACTTATGGAAGATGCCTTTTGGCCAAGTATGCGGGCAGACATATGGAAATACTGTAAGAATTGCCAGATTTGTCAGAAATACAAACCTTCTCTTTCAAAACTGTCAGGTCATTAGTCAACCCCTGTGGTGGAACCAGGGTACATGTTGGGTGTAGATTTGATGGAACCTTTTCATAAAAGCAGCAAACAGAATGAGCACTTACTGGTGGCGGTAGATTACTGTTCCAAGTCGGTAGAATTGTTCCCTTTACGAACGGCTAAAGCTCCACAAATAGCACGAATTCTAGTGGAAGAAATTTTCACCAGATGGGGAACACCTGCCTACCTGGTGTCGGACCGTGGTGCACAGTTTACCTCCCATCTCCTTAACCTGGTCTGTAAGCAATGGGGTGTGGTCCAAAAACTAACTACAGCGTATCCACAAACAAATCTCACAGAACGAGTAAATCGGACATTAAAGACCTTGATGGTTTCATATGTAGAGGATCATCATCGACAATGGGATAAATGTTTGGCTGAATTTAGATTTGCAATCAACAGTGCATGGCATGAAAGTACTGGATACACGCCTTCAGAGATTGCTCTCGGACGGAAATTAAAGGGTCCACTGGAAAGAGCTATTCATCGGCCACCTAATCCTAATAGTCCTGCTTACTTAGTGCTAGAAAGACAAGAAATCCTGATACAGTTGGTAAAGGAGAATGTAGAAAAGGCTCAGTCCAAACAAAAACGCTTCTATGATCAGAAAAGGAAACAGATCAACTTTAAAGTAGGAGATATAGTTTGGGTACATCCTTTATCTAAGGTAGATGATGGAGTAATGGCCAAATTGTCTGCTAGATGGAAGGGTCCCGCCAAAATTGACAAATGTCTAGGACCTGTGAATTATGCTGTTTCATTTTTTGATGACCCGGGACATGTGGACACTTTTCATGTACAGAACTTAAAAACTTGCCATGGGTGTGTCAACCTTTCTCCTGAGGGGACGGATATGTAACAGTCTAGCCCAGGGGTGCTCACACTTTTTCAGCATGGGAGCTACTTTTGAAATGACCAAGTCAAAATGATCTACCCATTATATTTATTGAGAAATATATTGAGGCTTCTTACAACTTATGTTGATGTTTAACCACATATGTTGCAAAACAAAACATAATTATGTACATTTTTTGTACATCCCATAAACTGGAATGTTAGCTCCTTCACCTTTGTCTTTCTCAGCTCGCTTTTCGATGGGAATTCAGTGTCGTTATTTCCACGAAGAATCCGAAAATGCCGCTCCACATTTCCCTTCTTTGGTATTGCGACGGTAGACTGGCAGACGAGACAAACGCACTTTGAAAATGTCATCGTGAAAAAAAAGTCCTCCTCCCATTCCTTATGAAAGTGATATGTTTTTTTCTTCTTATTTGGTCCAGCTCCCCCACTCATTTTTATACCCTATCTTACGTTTAAGAGGAAAAAACAGAGCGAAAAATTAGGATGTAACTAATAACTCGCTTGTTAGCTTTGCAGCTTTGCAGCGCAACTACTTGTACGGAAAAAAATCAGATGTCATCTGACTGGTTGTCCTGTGTATCAATCAAGTGACGGGATGGCTGATACGTTGACGTCTAGTTTTTATTCAAAACAACTCAACTTTATTTGTATAGCGTCAGTTCATGACAACGTCACCTCACCTTGTCATGCAATCTACCACTAGTACCTTGGAGATCGACTGGTAGATCGCAATCGACGTATTGCGCACCCCTGGTCTAGCCTATTACTTGATAAAATATATGCTGTAATTCTATTTCTCACCATTAGGGGGCGATCTAGTGTTGGCGGGGCCAGATAAATTAAGGTGAACAGTAGAGGAAGATAGTATGGTTACCTTTCAGGTAGCATGCCACTTTGTCTTGCTGGCAAGTGTTTGTGAAGTCCTTGTTGATAAACGTTTGTTTTCTTGCTCAACTGTGAGTAACTGTAACTGTGCTGTTATAAAGCCATTATTAAAGCACAACAGCTGTGATTCACATGAACTCTATCTGCGTGTCCTATGATTTGAGAAACTTTAATCTGCCTTTGAAAATGCACCTTGGACTAAAATTTTAAAATAAATATTAGTAGTGTACTTTAACATTTGTAATGTAAAATAAAATGATCATTATTACTACTATTGTTAAGTCAGACAAAAATGTTTGACTTGGAATTACTTTTCCTCTATATTCCTGAGGAGGGCAGTGCAGTTTTGTGACTGAGTGGGAACCTATAGAGTGAGTTGTGTTTCCAGGGGGAACAATAAAGTGCCAAACACCTCAGAGTATAAAAGGTGGATATGTTTGAAGGTCGCTTCAGCAACAAAGACCCTTTACATTCAGCTGAAAAGCAATCTTGAAGACGCAACTGGTATGAGCATTGTTTATTTTAAGTATGTTTGGTGTAAACTAGCAACTTTAGAAAGACATAAAATGTCAGTATGTGTTTTCTTGTTTATTGAAGTTGATTGTAATATTGATTGATGCTAAGCTTTATGTGACTTGTGGTGAACGATTGTTTGAGTTGAGTTTGAGTTGGAAATTGTACTTTGAAGTCAACATTATAATTTGTTTTTGAAGTACGTTGATGTTGTATTAATCTATGTCAATGCTTTGTTTGATTTACCTTCTTAAAGGTTTTCAACCTACTGCATCTGCTACTGCATCTGCTACATGTGGCTACTGCTACTTGTGACTACTACTTGTGTGAAACATCTACTTGCATGGCTTAAACAACTACTTTTTTGCAACTACCACCAATACCTCTGCAAATAAAACTAAGTAGAGTCACATTGAGTTGTCCTTGTCTATTTCAAGATTTGCATGCCGTTTTCAAGTTTGGGCAAAAGCTGAAAAAGATCTACAGAACTTGACAGTTGAAAACCAGATGAACCAGCCTGGCAATGATAACAGAAGGATTAAAGGCCTACAAGTATTAAAAACTTGTCAACGCAGAGGGAATCATCTGAAATCATCTCAAAATGGCGGAGGAAGCTTTCGGGAAAGCAGTGAAGCTGCTGAAGCAAGAGAGGACCTTAGCTAAAAGTGCATTCACCAAGCAAGCAAATTTCCTCAACAGGTCAGCGAAACACATGACAAAAAGTGAACTACAAGAGGAGTTCAAGAAATTAGTCTCTGAGGCGAGGAATGTCAACGAGACAAATGATGAATATAAAGCTGGTCTACTGGCAGATATTGAAGCTGACACAGCAAGTGACGAAGAGGTGGAACTTGGGAAGCAGCAGCAAGTTGATTTTGAAAAAACAAACCATGAATGTGAAATAAGATTGGAAGAGGTCAGGAAAATCGTCCTGTCCAACCTATGGTCAAGATGAGCTGGAAACTGTAATCCAAGAGGCAGAAACATCCTGTGATAGAGCTGATTCAATACCTGTAATTGCTGTAAATAGAGATGGCTATGAGTTCCAGCTGGGAGATGCAAAAGGTGTAATCCAAAGTACAATCACAAGCCTAGCAGTTTGGGAGATGTGGATTCCAGAAGCTGAGAAACCCAGTCTGGAAACTAGAGGGAAGAAACTGAAGGTATTCAGCAACAACCTTGAAGCAAGGAAGGTGGAGTTCATCATAGCACAAAGAGTAGCAGAAGATGAACGAGACCGAGCAAGAGGGCCACAGATACCCATGCCAGCTCCACAATTACACCAACAACCAACACTGAGAATAAAGCCTACCAGTTTACCCAAGTTCGGTGGGTGTAAAAGAAATTTCCATCGATGGAAGAAAGACTGGGAAAGTCTGCAAAAGCAGGGGGAACCAACTGGTTCAGTAGAGGTAAAAAAGATCCAACTCTTGGACAGCATTGAAGACCGAGTGTGTAGAGACATCCGTTTGTTTACCTATAACACTGCTGAAGACATATTCCGAGTGCTTGAGAACAGGTATGGAAACAAGTCCACAATTGCCTTGGAAATAATTGAAGACTTGGAAAAAATCTCCATTTCAAGTGCAAATCAACCGAGGAAGGTAATTAACTTCATCCAAAGTATAGAGAAGGCCCTAGATGATCTTACAGTGCTTGGAAACACAGGAGCCATCAACAACCCTCTAGTAATCAAATCGATAGAAAGTTACCTGATAACATGAAAAGAGACTGGCTTGTTTTCATGGTCAATCCAGTGAACGGCGTTACTCCAGACAATCACTTTGAGAACCTTTTAAAGTTCCTGAAATCACAAGAAGAAATTCTAGAGAAATTGGAGCAATTAGGTGGAAGTGAAAAGCCAGAAAAGAAAAATCTTTGGACAGAAAAGAAGTATGCTTCCACACGGACCACAAGAAAAGGCGGATGTGTTGTTTGTGGTGATGAAAAGCACAGAGATAAGATATTCTTCTGCAAGAAGTTTAAGGAATTGAAGCCTGGTGAGAAGCTGGACGCTGTGGAAAAGCTGGGAGCATGCAAGAGGTGCCTGGTTTGTCATGATGAAGATGGTGAATGCAAAGATATCTATCTGTGCAGAAACAGGGACTGTAAGAAGAGTAACTCTCCAGATCATCATTTCTTTCTGTGCCTGAAAAGGGACTTCAAAAGGAGAGGAAGGAAAAGGTGTAAAGTCTAATGCGAAGAAGTTCCAGTTCACAGAGGAACAAGAGAAATTCATATCTGAACTCCCACCAGAGATGGGAGAAAAGTTCAGAAGAACTTTTACCAACATAACTGCAAAAACAAGCTGTGTTGGAAAGAATCTACCTGGAGGGATGGAATTAAGTGCACTAGAAGAGCTACCTGTGATCTTAATGCTATTAGAAGTGACGGCCAATGCAGGAGAAAAGATCGGGACCCTGATAGACTTGGCGTCCGATACCAACTATATTACTCAAAAAGCTGCCAGAAGGTTGCATTTGAGGAGTGAAGAGATTTCATTAATCATTCATGGAGTTGGGGGAATGAAAATGAAAGTCAAGACTAGAAGATACTTCCTTAGAGTGAGGGTCAAGACGCCTATAGGCACAGAAAGAGCTCATGAACTTCTTTGCTATAGGTTGGATGAAATTGCCATGGTACACAAAGTAGTCAAGCCTGAGCAACTCAAACGATTCTTCCCAGAAGTCAAACCAGAAGATTTGAAAAGACCAGAAACCATTGAACTGCTGATAAGTCACCGTGAGGGAAGACATGCTCCACAAAGAGTGAAGGTAATTGGAGACCTTGTCTTATGGGAAGGCCCATTGGGAAGGACTGTTGGTGGAGCAGAAGATCCTCGAAGATAGATATGGCTATGCACAAATCTGAAACACACTTTGCTCGATCCATGAGAGCGTCCGAAGTAAGGTATCAAGAAATCACAGAAGCACAAGAGTTCAAAGCTGAAACCAAAGTTGCTGGCAAAGAGTTTCTAGAGAGGTGGAAATGGGACAGCATTGGAGCAGCATGTGAACCCAAGTGCGGAGGATGCCGGTGTGGCCATTGCCAACCAGGAGGCAAGGAAATGAATTTAAGTGAAGAAAGATAATTGGAAGTCATAAGGAAAGGTCTTACTTATGTTAGAGAAGATGAACATAGTGATGAACCTCACTGGGACACAAAGTATCCTTGGATTGAAGACCCAATTTCTCTGCCTAACAACAGGATTGGAGTGGAGGCCACTTTTTTAAGGACAGAGAAACAACTCAAGAAAGAACCGGAGTGGCAGGTAGCATATGCAGCCCAAGTCCATGAAATGGTAGAAAGAAGAGCAGCAAAGAAACTCACTGCAGAGACCATCGCTAGCTGGAAAGGACCAGTGTGGTATGTAAGCCATTTAGTAGCACCTAACCCACATTCTGTGACAACACCTGTGCGTCTCGTATGGAACAGTAGTCAAAAGTTCAAGGGACACAGCATGAACGACCTACTGCTGAAGGGGCCTGATGTTCTCAATCCAATCCAGGCAGTCCTCCTTAGGTTCAGGAGAGGTGTGCATGCAGCCCTTGGTGACATTAAAAAAATGTACAATTCTGTGTGGTTGGAAGACCTAGAGATGCACTTCCATAGATTTCTGTGGAGGGACATAGAAGATGAAAAAATTGAACAGTATGCCATTACCCGAGGTAACATTGGTGACCGACCAGCAGGGTGCATCGCACAACTGGCCATGAGAGAAACGGCAAAGCTACCAGAGTTTGCTCACCTGAAGGAGGAGCATAGAATCTTGGAAGAGGATTCGTATGTGGATGATATCTTGACTTCCCACAATGACAGGGTAAGGCTGGACGAGATCACTAAAGGGGTTGAAGCAATACTAAAAGCTGGTGGATTCATCCTCAAACCATGGGTTTGGTCAGGCCAAAGTTGGAGGCAGGACCATGTACCAGAAACTGCTAAATCACCTGTGGGAAAAGAACTCATTCTCCCAAACCAAGTGAGAAGAGAAGATAATAAAGCCCTGGGAGTCGGATACCTGGTTGAAGAAGACAAACTATATCCAATGACCTCAATCAACTTTTCAAAAAGGAAAAAGAAAATGAGGGTTGGAAAAAATCTCCTGGAAGAAGAGGTGAGCGGGAAAACTCCTAACCCACTAACTAGGAGAGAGCTTCTAAGCCAAATCGCTAGTCTTTATGACCCAATAGGTCTCATCACGCCTGCAAAGCAAAAGGGTGCCATTCTGGTAAGAAAAGCATTTCAGGAAGCTGGAAGCAGATGTCTGACCCGAGACACTTGGGACAAGCCACTCTCTGAAAAGTTGAGAGAAGAAGCCATTCAGCTCTTTGAGAAATATGTCTGCCTCAGCAAGGTCACCTTCCATAGAAGCCTCACACCAGCCAAGTGGATTAAGAAACCTTGGGGAGTAACGTTTTCTGACGGAAGTGACAAGAGCTATGGAGCTGTGGTATACTTCAGGTGGGAGACTGAAGAAGGTGTCCAAGTTCGATTGGTTGAGTCAAAAGCAAAGCTATCACCATTGGATCAAAAAGGAGAAGCAGTCAAAGCTGAAATATGTGGTGCCGTCTTCGCAGTATGACTCAGAAGATACATTGAAAAGCACAGTCAAATAGAGGTTGATCAATGGTTTCACTTACTGGATAGCCAAACTGTGTTAGGAGCAATCCAAAGAGACAGTTATGGTTACCAGACCTTTTTTGCGAACCGGGTTGGAGAGATTCAGAAAGTCGGGTCTCCTGAAGACTGGTGGTGGATTCCGGGAGATCTAAATGTTGCTGATCTCATATCAAGGGGAGCGACTCCAGAGGACCTCAAGGAAGATTCTGTGTGGCAAAATGGACCAGAGTTTCTGAAGAAACCTGTAGAAGAGTGGCCGAAAAAAATCTGCTAGAGAAATTGCTGCAAACAGCAGAGAAAGCATAGATAAGCTCCAAAGGAAGTCCTTTTCTGCAACACTGACCAGAGCACAAGCTAAAAGAAATCAGAGCAGTGCCAAAGCAGCGCCAACGTCTCTAACAAAAGGTGAGGAAGAGAAAGACCAGAGTTGTCTACTGGAAAATAACCCAGGTAAAAAACTTGAGCAGGGGGTCTGTAGAGTTCCAGTCAGCTCTGCAGTAATCAAGCTAATTGATACCAGGAAGTTCAGTAGTCTGACAAAGTTAGTCAGAGTCATTGCTTGGACATGGAGAGCTGCAATGAGATGGAAGATGGTGTTGAAAAAGAATTTAACCTTGAGTAAATCAAAGTGGGAGGAAATTCATTCAACAGAAGATGTGAGGTCTAGATTCAAACATGCTGCACTTACTGTTGGAGAGCGTGAAGATGCATGGAGAGGTCTCTTGCTTGCGACTCAGGAGGGTGTAGCTTTCCAAGACACTACTTTCAATAGACTAGTAGTGTTTAAAGATGAAGACACAGGACTTTTAGTTTGTGGAGGAAGGTTCCAAATCTTTGATACAGAAAAAACGGCTGTACCCATTCTACCCTATGAAGCATGGATATCCACTCTTCTAGCTCAAGAAGCCCTCAGTGTGAACCATGAGGAAATAGCTGGTACACTCTTGTGGATGAGGAAAAAGGCTTGGGTGATAAAAGGCCGAAAGTTAGCAAAAGGAGTTGTTGACAACTGTGTTGCATGTAGAAAAGCCAGAGGAAAAAAGTGTCAGCAGATAATGGGAAAAGAGCGAACAACACCAGCAAGACCATTTGAATACACAACAGTGGATTTATTTGGACCTTATGAAGTGAAGGATGAGGTAAAGAAGAAAGTAAGGCTTAAGGTATGGGGAATTGTCTTCTGTTGTATGGCCTGCAGAGCAATGCATACAGATGTTGTCAGTGACCAGTCAACGGAAGGTTTCCTTTTGGCCTATCAAAGATTCACAGCATTGAGAGGGCATCCAAGAAAGCTGTGGTCTGATAGCTCTATTTATTCCTGGACCAGTTAAAGAGGTCAGAAACTGAGAGTGAGGTTTCCAAACTTGGAACAGAATGGAGTTGGAAAATTCATCCAGCAGATTCACCCCACAGAAACGGACCTGCAGAAGCAGCTGTTAAACGGGCCTTGCATAACCTAGGAGGAGATGGAGTCTTCACGTGGAGTGAGTTTCAGACATTTCTTTACATGACTGCTAACCTCGCAAATGAAAGGCCCATTTATGCTAGAACGCAGAGTCGGGAAGACTGTGTAGACTATATCAGCCCAAACTCTCTCCTGGGAGGTGTTAAGTCAGACAAAAATGTTTGACTTGGAATTACTTTTCCTCTATATTCCTGAGGAGGGCAGTGCAGTTTTGTGACTGAGTGGGAACCTATAGAGTGAGTTGTGTTTCCAGGGTGAACAATAAAGTGGCACACACCTCAGAGTATAAAAGGTGGAAATGTTTGAAGGTCTCTTCAGCAACAAAGACCCTTTACATTCAGCTGAAAAACAATCTTGAAGACGCAACTGGTATGAGCATTGTTTATTTTAAGTATGTTTGGTGTAAACTAGCAACTTTAGAAAGACATAAAATGTCAGTATGTCTTTCTTGTTTATTGAAGTTGATTGTAATATTGATTGATGCTAAGCTTTATGTGACTTGTGGCGAACGATTGTTTGAGTTGAGTTTGAGTTGGAAATTGTACTTTGAAGTCAACATTATAATTTGTTTTTGAAGAACGTTGATGTTGTATTAATCTATGTCAATGCTTTGTTTGATTTACCTTCTTAAAGGTTTTCAACCTACTGCATCTGCTACTTGTGACTACTGCTACATGTGGTGACTACTACTTGTGAAACAACTACTTGCATGGCTTAAACAACTACTTTTTTGCAACTACCACCAATACCTCTGCAAATAAAACTAAGTAGAGTCACATTGAGTTGTCCTTGTCTATTTCAAGATTTGCATGCCGTTTTCAAGTTTGGGCAAAAGCTGAAAAAGATCTACAGAACTTGACAATAACTCCCGCCTCTCCCGCAAAGCCCTCATCATTGCGAGAGACCCCACCCACCCATCACACAGCCTCTTCAGTCTGCTGCCATCAGGGAGGAGGCTACGCAGTCTGCAGGCAAGGACCAGCAGACTGAAGGACAGCTTCATACCCCAAGCTTTCAGGGCATTGAACTCCCTCCCTTCTCCTCTCTTCTGCCCCACGCACCTTATCTCTGAATCCCCCCCCCAAATGTCTACTATTGTTTGCACTGTCTTTACCATCGCGACTTTATCTATTTATTTCCTTAATCTATTTTATCTATTATTATTTAATTTATTTTGTTGATGCATATATGCATTTTTGTTGTTAATGTAACCTGGTTGCACCTTGGGTCTGAGAGTTACAGAATTTCAACTCTCTGTATATATGTGCTGTATATATTGCAGAATTGACAATAAAGCTGACTTTGACTTCATTGTCAATTCTAGCCGTCAGTCGTGTCGTTATTCAATGTCGTTCCAGTTTCATGTCCTGCCTTGCCTTGTCTTGCTTAGTCTAGTTTCTAGTTTTTCCCCCCTGGGATGGTTTGTTTGATTTTGTTAAAGTTCATCCGTTTTGCAAATTGAGTCCTCGCTCTCCTAAAACCTGACACATGACAACCTGTTAGAGCCAAAATTTTAAACAAAAAAAACACTTTGAAAACAATGATCAGTGACTGTGTAACACTGTTCCTGTCTGTCTGGGTCTTCTTTGTCACTTCCTGTTAGTCTTGTCATTGTTTCACTTCCTGTCTGTCGGGTTATTGTTTCACTCCCTGCACCTGTCTTGTATTACTTGCTCATTAGTCTTCCAGGTGTTTGTGATTTTTTTTTCCCTTGTGTATGTAACACTCTTGCATTTCCCTTGTGTTTGTCGGTTGTTAAAGAAGTAATGGTAGTCGTGTGTGGATTTTGCCTGTTCTCCTGCCGTGGTTCTTGTTTTGAGTTTTATTCTAATTTAAGTTAATGCACATGCGTGCTTCTTTGTTTTGTTATATAAAGTGTATTGTTTGTTTATCATTAAATGAGTTTTGACTCGATCCTGTTCTCATCGTCCTGGTTCTCCGTATTGCACACCAGCAGCACACCTCACCCTCACCCAATTTGTTGTTAGTTACCCTAACAACAAATTGATCAACATACTAATCGATGGCACAAACAGGGAGCGAGACCCAAAGGCACTCGAGACATCAGATTGTCACGAGTATCGCATTTTGTAGCGTCCTCTACCCCAAACACTAGCTCCCTACCACCGCCAATACATCTGGAGAACAGATTTGAAGTGTTAATGAATGTGAGTGAGGAATCTCCAGACATGGTGAATGTGGTTGAGGAATCCCCAAACATGATCGGACACAGATCAAATCAGCCAGCAGCTAACACCGATGCTAACTGCCGCTCAAGGTGGAGCAGACAGCGACACTCAGCTCTTAGAGCAGCCGAGCCCAGGACTCTGATAGTGGGTGACTCTATTATCAGAAATATTAGCAGCAGGGAAACAACTACATGCTGCCTTCCACAAGCAACAGTTTCCGATGTAAACAGGGAACTTAAGAGCATTCTGATGAAATATAAAACTGCAAACCGACTAATCATCCATGTGGGAAAGAATGATATTCGGAAGGAGCAGTCAGAACTCCTTAAAAAGGATTTCAATGAACTTTTTGAAATGCTCAGAAGTCTAAAAGTTCAGTCGTTCATCAGTGGACCACTCCCAGCAAGAGGAACAAATACACGTTTGCTTGGGCTTAATACATGGCTGCAAAAAACCTGCAACTTAAAGGGACTGAATTTCATCGACAACTTCAATCTGTTCTGGAGTCAGAGACAGTTGTTTACACATGATGGCCTGCGCCCAAACAAACTGGGCTCAAGAGTGCTAAAGGACAATATCTACTTCTCCCTCCATCATCCTTCAGCAGTGTGTGCAAATCCACTTAATCTGAATGGCACAAACACACCTGGACAGAGTACAGCTGACCACAGGACTTCATTTCAGCACCTGAATGGACATGCGGCTGACACATCCCACAAGGACAGCGATAACACCACGCAGCCACAACAACCACTGTTCACGGGCACAATCCTGACTGAGCCCTGCCCAGAGAGCTCACCGATAGACAGGGACGTGTTAGAACTGCTCCAAGTTTCAGCAGCCAAGGACGACTTTCGGGAAAACAGCCAGGGAAGCCAGGACAACATATTAGAGCCTCCAGTAACACCAGAGCAACAGCCTCTCTCACCGGATACATTATCCCTCTCCCCAGCATCCCCTCTGCTGTGTTTCTCTGAGAGAATGGAGGAACTGGTGTATGCTGGAACCAAACTCGCCCACTCTTTTGCTGCGAGCCCCCAGACATCAACAAAAAAGCGGCGAGCTCCACAACCACCAAAGCCTGTGGGCCCAGCTCAACCTCCCATTCCTCCTGCGAGAGCTCTTCGGCCCTTGCCACAACGCCAGGGCTGTTAGAAGAGGTGGAGGTGAAGCTGCTCTATTTAACGATGTCTATCAATGCAAGCAAGTGTCATTTGGTGATTACTTGTCTTTTGAATATTTGGGTATTGTGTTAAAAGGTGCTCCTCGCATTCTACTTTTAGTCATTTACAGGCCTCCAAAATACTCTCCAGCCTTTGTGGAGGACTTTACAGAACTGTTATCAGCAACTTCCTCAGAGTTTGACTGTTTTGCTATTACTGGGGACTTTAACATCCACATAGAAAATGCAGAATCCAAAATGGCAAAAGAAATTCTAACAGTTTTGAATACTTTTGATCTGACTCAGCATGTACATAGACCCACACACAATCGTGGACATACACTAGATTTAATTATCAGTAAGGGTCTAAACATCTCATCCATTGTCATTAAGGATGTAGCTCTATCAGATAATTTCTGTATTTTCTTTGATATATTGATCTCTCCGACTGTTGAAGCTAGATCTATCTCGGTCAAAAAGCGATGCTTAAATGAGAATACTAGTGCTCTGTTTATGAAGGCTATATCTTTAACACCAAGCATATCTGCAGACTCTGTTGATTTTCTTCTTGATTCTTTTAACTCAAAAGTTCAGAATGTTATTGATAACATTGCTCCTGTGAAAGTCAGGAAGAAGAGTGGCAGACAAAAAGCACCGTGGAGAAACTCAACAGCAGTGCAAAATATGAAAAGACAATGCAGAAAAGCTGAGCGCTTGTGGCGAAAGACAAATCTTGAAATCCACTATAACATCTATAAAGATAACCTTCATGCTTTCAATGTGGAACTAGGCAAAGCTAGACAGACCTTCTTCTCAAATATTATAAACAGAAACTTAAACAACACCCGCACTCTTTTTGCTACTGTAGAGAGACTAACAAATCCCCCAAGTCAGATTCCCAGTGAAATGCTCTCAGACAGCAAATGCTGTGAGTTTGCTTCCTTCTTCTCTGAGAAAATAAATAATATCAGAAAGGCGATCAGCACATCCTTGAGCTGCACTGGGGTAAAACAGATCAGATCACAATCTCAGAAAGTAGCTATTATGTCTGTTTTCGAAGCAATTGATGGTACAATTTTGGAAGAAACAGTACAGCACCTTAAAACATCAACCTGCGCCCTTGACATACTTCCCACATCTTTTTTCAAAAGCGTGTTTAATTGTTTAGAAGCAGATCTCCTAGAAGTGGTAAATGCCTCACTTCTTTCTGGGACTTTTCCAAAATCCCTAAAAACTGCAGTTGTTAAGCCCCTTCTGAAAAAGAGCAATCTGGATAACATCATATTGAGCAATTACAGACCAATCTCAAATCTTCCTTTCATAGGCAAGATCATTGAAAAAGTTGTTTTCAATCAGCTGAACAAGTTCTTAAGCTTGAATGGATACTTTGACAACTTTCAATCTGGTTTCCGACCACATCACAGCACAAAGACAGCCCTCATAAAGATAATAAATGATATTCGTCTTAACACAGATTCAGGTAAATTATCAGTGCTGGTTTTACTCGACCTCAGTGCTGCGTTTGACACCATAGATCACAACATTCTCCTTGACAGGCTGGAAAACTGGGTTGGGCTTTCTGAGATGGTTCTTAAATGGTTCCGGTCATACTTAGAAGGGAGAGGTTATTATGTGAGTATCGGTGACCATAAGTCTGAGTGGACATCCATGACATGCGGAGTCCCTCAAGCTTCAATACTTGCACCCCTCCTGTTCAACTTATATATGCTGCCACTGAGCCAAATAATGAGAAAGAACCAAATTGCATATCACAGCTATGCAGATGACACCCAGATTTACCTCGCGTTATCACCTAATGATTACAGCCCCATTGACTCCCTGTATCAATGAATTGATGAAATTAAAAACTGGATGTGCATAAACTTCCTTCAGTTAAACAAAGACAAAACTGAAGTCATTGCATTTGGAAACAAAGATGAAGTTCTCAAAGTGAACGCATACCTTCACTCTAGGGGTCAAACAACTGAAAATCAGGTCAGGAATCTTGGTGTGATTTTGGAGTCAGACCTGAGTTTCAGTAGCCATGTAAAAACAATAACTAAATCAGCATATTATCATCTCAAAAATATTGCAAGAATTAGAAGCTTTGTCTCCAATCAAGACTTAGAGAAACTTGTTCATGCTTTCATCACCAGCAGGGTGGATTATTGTAATGGGCTCCTCACTGGCCTTCCCAAAAAGACCATAAGACAGCTGCAGCTCGTACAGAACGCTGCTGCCAGGATTCTGAGCAGAACCAGAAAATATGAACACATCACACCAGTCCTTAGGTCCTTGCACTGGCTTCCAGTTACATTTAGAATTGATTTTAAAGTACTGTTACTTGTTTATAAATCACTCAATGGCCTAGGACCTCAATACATTGCAGATATGCTCATAGAATATAAACCTAACAGATCACTAAGATCATCAGGATCAAGTCACTTAGTAATACCCAGGGTTCACTCAAAGCAAGGAGAGTCTGCTTTTAGCTGTTACGCCAGCCGCAGCTGGAACCAGCTTCCAGAAGAGATCAGGTGTGCTCCAACAGTAGCCACATTCAAATCAAGACTCAAAACACATCATTTTACCTATGCATTTTCAGATTGAGCACTGTGCTATGTCCGAACTGCATTTTATTTTATACGTATTATCTTTTTATTCTTTTAATCATTCAATCAATTATTTTTATCATTCTTCTTTATGTAAAGCACTTTGAATTACCATTGTGTATGAAATGTGCTATACAAATAAACTTGCCTGCCTTGCCTTAAAAATTTTTTTTTCTTTCTTTTCAAACTAGATCAGTCACACCACAGGACTATCAAAAATGGAAATGTTCATGGTCTGACAGAAATGATGAAATTTATCAAATTAATAAGAGATTAACAGTCACCTTTTAACCTCTATAGCACACCCAAACATCTGGGGAATTTCTTGGTAGGGGTGTTGACTAAAAGACCCCTATGGCTGTCCACGGAACTGCCAGTACAAAAATCGAATATCCTATGTCACACTGCAGGACAGCATTTGTGTTTCAAAACTAAATGTACTGTAAATACTATTTTAGTACTTTTTAGCATTTTTAAAACTTAAGTTAATTAAGCAAAGACAAATAATGCCAAGGCATTTATTAGCTGCTCCAGACATATCTGCTTTAATTTACTAATATTTACATTTGAGGAGTCATCAATGTTACAGTCACACCGCAGGACATTTTGCTATTCATCTTGAAATATGAACACCACAAAATACATTTTACATCCCAAAATCATAATGTTGAAATAAAATGATGTTTTATGCCCCACTGGCATGTGTTGTTTTAGTTGAGAAATGCAGTTCAGTAAACATTTACACTTAATTACAGAAAAAAACAGGCGTCACATCATCTGCCCATATATCAATATGTAATCAATATTAAATTTGGAGATTTCAACAGTAAAGCATTTTCCTTTATAAATTTGGTTTGGCTTTGGATGAAGGACTGGATGATTGTGTAAAGTTACACAAACACATGTGTGTGTGTGATGATCACTGTGGGTTTGTGTTTGTTGATTCTGTTGAATGTGATTGTGTCTGTAGTGGCTCTTTATTCACCATCAGCTGATCCAGAGAAGCTCAGACAAACATCCAAACCCTTTGAGTAAAAAACAGACAGTCAAATGAGTGAGACATTATTGCATTATACACTTTATAACAACTAAAAGAAACTGCTTAGAGTATTAAGTGAGAGATTATAATATAACGCTGTGATACATGATTGTTAAACATGTTTTTAAACATTCAGATTTTGACCCTTATCTATAATCCTCTATGACTGTAATAATATAATCCTCTTTCTGTGTCACTGACTTAGTTTTATTTATGTCAAAGAAAGTAGAAATAAATATTTACCATTTTATTATTTTGCAATTGCCATTCTCATAAAAAAATACATAATTTAGGGACAAAAGAAATGATAAAAGCAAATTATTGTGTTGTTTTTAACTAAAACGAAACTTGAAGATAATTAATTGCTACTATAATTAATATAAAAAAAATTAAAGGAATCAAAATCGTATTAAACATGTTTATAGTATGAAAGTCTCCATTACAAGGAAATTAAACTAAGAAAAAGAAACTAAATTAACTTTCATTTAAAATATGAACAGTTTTAATCATCACTACTCACAGAAGCTTCTCCAGTTTATAATGTGGATCATCCTTCAGATCAGAGAGCAGCTTCATTCCTGATTTTCCTAGATTATTCCCTGTCAGATCCAGTTCTCTCAGGTGTGAGGGGTTTGATCTCAGAGCTGAAGCCAGAGCAACACAACCTTTATCTGTAACACCACAATTCCACAACCTGTAGAGAAAATGACACTCTTCAGTCTCTCAGTTCAGGATCTACAGCTCAGATAAACAGCAGCTTCACAATCAGAAAGAGAGACTTAATCCACAACTCCATTAACAGACCCAGACTAATTTAATCATGATCTTTTTTATTATTTATGTTAAATTAAGATTTATGACTGTGTATTTAAACTCAACCCGCTCATCACTGAACTGTTTATATAAATGGAGCAGTTTTTGGAAACTTATATTGAGGATGTTTAAATGACTTAAAATGTTAATGTATTTTTTATTTTAAAGATATAACATAAATGAACAGAATAAAGATAAATAATACATATGCTGTATAGCTTTAAAGATAAAACATTATGCAAAGACATTAACATATAGAAGGGAAATATATATTTCAGTTAACGATTTTACCTGGAAAAAACACTACATAATGCACAGGGAAATATGACTGTTTGTAAAACAAAATTTTATACATTTCTCCTAAAAATATTTATTTTGGTTCATAAATTCAAAAATCAAAGTCATAAGATAAAAAAATAAGATCTATATACATACTAAATTAGTTAAAAACTACAATTCGGTAAGGAGGGGTATTGGTTCTTGTTTATTTTGTTCATTATTGATCAGAATAAAATGGAGGAGGATGTTGACACATTCATACAATCTTACCGCAGTTTCTCCAGTTTACAGTGAGGATCCTTCAGTCCATCAGAGAGCAGCTTCACTCCAGAATCTCCTAGTTTATTCCATGACAGATCCATTTCTCTCAGATGTGAGGGGTTTGATCTCAGAACTGAAGCCAGAGCAACACAACCTTCATCTGTAACACCACAATCCATCAACCTGTAGAGAACAATGACACTCTTCAGTCTCTCAGTTCAGGATCTACAGCTCAGATAAGCAGGAGCTTCACGATAAGAAAGAGACACTTAATCCACGCTATTAACAGATCCAGACCAATTTAATCATGGACTTGTTTTAATTATTTATGATAAATTAAAATTTATGACTGTGTGTTTAAACTCAACCTGCTCGTCACTGAACTGTTTTTATTAAATGGAGCAGTTTATGGAAACTTATATTGAGGATGTTTAAATGACTTAAAATGTTCATGTATTTTTTATTTTAAAGATATAACAGAAATTAACAGAATAAAGATAAATAATACATATATTGCAGGGGTATCAAACTAATTTTGGTCTGGGGGCCGCATACAGCTTAATCTGATCCCAAGGGGGCCAGACCAGTAAACTCATAGCAAAATTACATAGAACTAACAATAAGTCCACTTTTTCGTATTAGTGCAAAGAAAAGTAAATGATAAAAATATCTATATTAAGTAATGAATTGTCCTTTTACAAAATATATTATGAACAACCTAAATAGTATGTGCAATTTCAAAAACACTATTACTCAGTTTAAAATGTATTTAAGTGCTTTATGCTTAAAAAAATTATCACAGTTATTGTACAATATCTTGTGGAACTTTTTTTGTGGAACTTAAAAACGTTCACATAAATCAATTATCAAAATATATAAATTATTTAAAATCAATTTTCCAATTCTGGGAAGCAATTCTGAACGCATTAATTGACTTCATACACTTAAAATCTTAAGAGTCAGCAGTTTTAAAAAGAAAATCTTTGTAAAATGTGCAAATTTAAATGTAAAATTGATCAATTTGCCCCTGAAACTTTACATATTTTAGCCTGCTCAAGCGCATCAATATCAGGCATCATGATCAGAGTAGCAGACAATTTTAGAATCCCATTTAAGTGTTTGTGTGTGAGCTTCGTAATGTGTCACGGTTCTGTCAGTCTCAGTCTCGTTTCCAGTGTTCTTGTGACAGAGCCGTGGCACTGCTCCTCCTCCCATGTGTTTGTCTCGTTAGTGTCTGCCCCGCCTTCTTGTTTCCCGTAATCATTCCCAGCTGTCTCTGATCACTCCTCCCCTCATGTGTCCTATATAGTTCCCTCAGTGTTTGCTGTCTGGTGTGGCATCATTGTCATTCATGTCTTTGCTTCGTGGTCCTGCTAGTCTGTTTCCTGATGTCTGATTGCCCGAAGTCTGATTGTCTGGTCTACCCGGTTGATTCTTTGTGTTCAGTTTCTCAGGTTATGTTTTCCCCATCGTGGGTTTTTCTTTGTATATTGTCTTTTTGTTATTTAAATAAATATAATTCTCCCCTGCATTTGAGTCCTCCCTGAACGATCCGTGATATAATGTTCATTACTGAGAAAACTCGCTCACAAAGGAAGGTCATCCCAAACATGCACAACATTTTTGCAGTAAGTGCTGTTAATTTAGGAAAGCCTGGCAAGAGATGCTGATAAAATGTGTCCAAGCCCGCAGATGCAAATTTGTCCTTCAATTCCACATCACACTGCAAATCAGTTATTTCAAGCTGCATGTCAATGGCACATCAGTTGCTCTGACTATGAATGGTGAGCGAAAAACTGCGAATCCTTTCTTGAGTTCGCTAAAGACCTGAAATAATTTCTCAAACTCCCTCAGCAACCCTGAAATCTTGCCTCGCGTCAGGATTAACGCACATCTCTTGGACAGGGAACATATGAGCAGGGTCACCGCTTGCATCTGCGTCTCGCATAACGTGAGCTTTCACTCGAATGTACGCGTGTTGTTATAATACCGTTACAGTTTTTTGCGTCCTTGCCACATTTTGTTCAGATTATTTAAGTGCTCTGTAAATCAAACATAAATGGTCCTGCAGCCACAGTGGGCTCTGTAATTCCTTAACAGGTTTGCCTTTTCCCTCCATGAAAGGTTTGATTTCTCCACGTAGATCACAGCAGCGCTTCAGCACAGCATCTGCTTGACCCTCTGACGTCAGTGTGGTGTGACAGAGCATGGGTACTGTTACAGTCACTGAGATGGCTGTCAAACTGGCGATTATTGAGAGCTCTGGCTCAGATGAAATTAACAGTTCGCACAACCTCCATGATGTGATCCATTTTTAACGACTTGCAGCAGCATTCCTCCTAATGCAAAATGCAATGAAATGTCCAAAAATCACCTCCTCCATTTACAGCTTGCACCTTCTCTTTGAACTTTGTCACAACACCTGCCTCTTCCCCGATCATTGGGGAATCAACGACGGAGCATGAAATGTCCTCAGCTGTTGGTGTCAGTCATGGGCACCGACTCAAACTCATGTGGAAGTCAAAGTATCGTCAACTTCACGAATGAATATGGCCAGTTGAGCAACATCCTTAATATCAGTACTTTCATCAATTGCAACAGAAAATGGAAGAAATGTCTCCACCACTTTGCGTTTCAGTTGGCTGTCCATATCTGCCGAAGGTTGCAAATCTCTTGTCTGCCACGGTATTTCTCGTCAAGCTAATATTGGAAAAAGCTTGTTGCTTCTCAGGACACACAATTTCGGCAGCCTTCCGCATTACATTTTTGAGGAACTCCCCTCACAGTACGGCTTTGACACTAGTGCTATTTCTCTAGCAATAAGGTAGCTGGCTTTCACTGCAGCATCACTGGCCTCTCGGCTCCGGGTGAAAACAGATTGCGGTGTCCTCAGACCCACCAACCTTTAATTTACCTTCAGAGACGCTGCGTCAAGCGCTAGGGGAAATAGCCTGACGTCAGTCACGTGAAGATCTATGCAACCAATGAGAGACAAACACGTGTGAATGCGTCACCGCCGGCGCGTGCCGGTGACGTCATGAGAGAGCATAAAGCGCGCCCGAAACCCGGAAGTGACAGCTCTGAGTGTCTGAAGCGTGCTGTGTCTGTGTGAGAGTGATTTAGAAACGAATCTAGTTTAAAAATCAGGGAATTGTGTGTGTGAAAGAATGGCTGATGAACAGACATTTAGACCTTGCATTTTTCCCTGTCCGTGTTTTATAACGGACAGGGATACACATGTAACGTGCGTTGACTGTCTGGGGGCGGAGCACGCGCGGTCGGCGCTTGAGAATGCCAGCTGTAAGGACTGTGAGAGGTTCTCATTGCGTACGCTCCGCTCCCGTCTGGCGGTCTGTAAGGAGGCCGCTCAGGCTAGTGTTCCCCAAGGTTCGGGACCTGCAGCAGCCTAGGCTTTGCGGCGCTCTCAGTCATGGGCATCACAAATGAGGCGGGTCCCAGTCACGAGCGTGCGGTGGGCCCGAAGGCGAACCAGTATCGGGTGCTTCCTTTTGGTCTGGCGCTCTCACCCCGCACGTTCACTAAGGTAGTGGACGCTGCTCTAGCTCCGCTGCATTTGCAAGGCATTCGTGTCCTAAACTATGTCGACGACTGGCTTATCCTGGCCCAGTCGCCGCAGTTAGCAGAACAACATCAAGATGCTGTGCCCGCACATGAAGGAGCTGGGGTTAAGGCTGAACACCAAGAAGAGTGTACTTTCTCCCACGCAGAGAACTTCGCACGCTTCGCACAATCAAGGTCACGGGGCGATGCCCACGCACCCTGAGTATGTGGAAGAACTTCTCACGACGAGTGACACTCTTAAGGCTGAACACCAAGAAGAGTGTACTTTTTCCCACGCAGAGAACCACTTTCTTGGGGGTCATTTGGGACTCAGTGGCCATGTCTGCTCGGCTCTTCCCCGAGCACATCCAGGCCTTTCGTTCAGCCGACAGGAGCATCAAGCTGGGCAGCCACTCACGGTGAAAAACTTTAGAGGGTGTTAGGGCTCATGGCAGCGGCATCCAGCATTATCCCACTGGGCTGGCTGTACATAATAATAATAATATGTTTATTTTATATAGCGCCTTTCAAGAACCCAAGGTCGCTTCACAAGGGAATACAGTAATACAAATACAATAAGTGAGCATACAACAAGTAACTACAGAGACAAAACAAGTTATGAAATTTTTTTTTTATATATATATATACATTATTCCAATAAGTAGCAATAAATTAAATAAGAGGTAATAGATCATATAGAGAATGAGTAAGTAAGAACAGAATTATTAACTGAGCTGAAAGAGATGAGTTTTAAGTTGCGACTTAAAAATCACGAGAGTAGGTGCGTTACGGATAAGCGGGGGCAGCCTATTCCATAATTTGGGACCTGAAACACTAAATGCCCTTCCACCCAGAGTAGAGCATCTAAACTTTGGGATGACAAACAGTTTTTCACTGCTTGATCTGAGGGTCCGTGCAGGAACATATGGCTGGATTAACTCAGTAAGGTATTTAGGAGCGGTGCCAAGACTGGCTTTATAGACTAAAATTAAAAGTTTATACTCAATACGACTGGAGACAGGAAGCCAGTGAAGTTGTTTGAGAATGGGGGTGATGTGCGCTGATTTTTTATTGAATGTAAGTGCTCGAGCTGCAGAGTTTTGCACCAATTGGAGACGGCGTATTGATTTAATCAGTAATCCACTATATAAGGCATTACAATAGTCCAGTCTTGAGGTCACAAAAGCGTTTAGTTTCACAAAAGGAAGTGAAAAATCAAAAACTATTAGTTTATGGTCAGAAAAACCTATGTCTTGACCCTGGACATGCACTTTGTCAATACCAACAGAACAAAGCAAGTCAAGAGTGTGAGAACGGGAATGAGTAGGAAAATCAATTTGCTGGGATATTTCAAAATAATCCAGAACAGCCATAAACTCTTTAGTAGAGGAACAATCAGAATCAACATGTATGTTAAAGTCACCCAGCATCATGATTCTATCATGCTGGGCACAGGCAAAAGTAAGAAGTTGAGTCAATTCAGAAAGAAAATTTGTGTTATATCTAGGGGGTCTATAAATCAAAACAATCAGAAGTGGAACATGACCAGCAAGTTTAAGTGACATACATTCAAAGCTAGAAACATCAAGAACATCAATTGCAGTCACTTTGTAATTGTTTTTGAAGATCACAGCCAGACCACCACCTCTGCCACTGAGCCTAGGTTTTGTCAGGTAGCTGTATCCAGAAGAGGATAAAAGGTTCATTTCAACGAAATCATCGGGTGTTTGCCAGGTTTCAGTTAGAAACATTAAATCCAGGTTTCTGTCAGCCATAATGTCATTTAGCATGAGACCCCTGCAGTGGTGGCTGAAAACCAAGGGGTCCCCCCCGTGGGGAAACCCGCTTCGCACAATCAAGGTCACGGGGCGATGCCTACGCACCCTGAGTATGTGGAAGAACTCTTGGTTCCTTGTTTGCCGGGATTTTTGCCATGTTTCGCCTGACGTCAAAGCAAATTTAAAAGTGCTGGCTAAGGCTAATCGTAAATATTCTAAGATTGTTATTCACGTCGGCGTTAATGATGTCCGACTTCGCCAGTCAGAGATCACTAAAACTAATATTAAAGAGGTGTGTGAACTCGCAAGTACGATGTCAGGCACCGTAATTTGCTCTGGCCCTCTTCCTATGCGCAGGAGTGATGAGATGCTTAGCAGATTATCCTCACTCAATGGCTGGATGTCTAAGTGGTGCCCGCGGAATAACATAGGGTTCATAGACAATTGGAAAAGTTTTTGGGGCAGACCTGACCTGTTGAAAAGAGATGGTATTCATCCCACCTGGGATGGTGCCGCTCTTCTCTCTAGTAATTTGGCATATAGTCTTAGAGCTAAACCTTGACTAACTGGGGTCCAGGTCAGGAAGCAGACAAACTGGCTAAACCGACCGTCTGCTAGCTGTCTCACGTCACAGAGGTCAGATAAATTCCAACACATAGAGACTCTTTCACCTAGATATCATCCTATAGAGATTGTGTCTGTTCCCCGAACTAGCAAATACAAAAATCTCTCAAAACCGTTTAAGAGTAAAAATTTAATTGATTTACAAACAACTAAGAACGGATATAACATAAATGAACAAATTATAAAGCTTGGGTTACTAAATATACGATCCCTTTCCTCAAAAGCACTTCACGAGTTCACACTTACGAATGATTCAGGAGCAATAAATGGTAAGCATATTTGGCGTGCTGTCCGAGGAGAGGGCTCCGAGCTCGGTATTTAGCCCGAACCTGGAGCACTCCCCCCGTATCCTGACTTGATAGGAACAATTAAGTGTGAGGAGTTGGGGTGGTGGAGGGATGCCGAAAAATCTCAGAGCTGTAGGTGAGTCAAACATGTCTATATATACGTACTTCCTCTCCTGCTGATAGGATGAGGAGTAATTGCTGATGACGTGTTGATTGTGTTAATCATTTGAACGTGCTCCTCCCGAACTTTGTTAATAAAACATCATTTCACGAGTTCACACTTACGAATGATTCAGGAGCAATAAATGGTAAGCATATTTGGCGTGCTGTCCGAGGAGAGGGCTCCGAGCTCGGTATTTAGCCCGAACCTGGAGCACTCCCCCAAAAATTGCAATCTAGTCGGACAGCCGCTAAAGATTTTGATGACCCCCCCAAAGAATTGCGAAGTTACGGCTGAGGGGGGGGGGGGGTAATTGTGAGTTCGGGAGGGCAGATGAATGAATTTAGAAGCTTGCTCCTGCGGGAGCGTCACTGCTGCGGCAGTGGAATTTAGAAGCTTGCTCCTGCGGGAGCGTCACTGCTGCGGCAGTGGAATTTAGAAGCTTGCTCCTGCGGGAGCATCACTGCTGCGGCAGTGGAAATTAGAAGCTTGCTCCTGCGGGAGCGTCACTGCTGCGGCAGTGGAAGTTAGAGAGAGCTGGAAGATAGAGAGAGCTTGCTCCTGCGGGAGCGTCACTGCTGCGGCAGTGGAAGTTAGAGAGAGCTGGAAGATAGAGAGAGCTTGCTCCTGCGGGAGCGTCACTGCTGCGGCAGTGGAAATTAGAAGCTTGCTCCTGCGGGAGCGTCACTGCTGCGGCAGTGGAATTTAGAAGCTTGCTCCTGCGGGAGCATCACTGCTGCGGCAGTGGAGATTAGAAGCTTGCTCCTGGGGGAGCGTCACTGCTGCGGCAGTGGAAGTTGGAGAGAGCTAGCTCCTGCGGGAGCGGCACTGCTGCGGCAGTGGAAGTTAGAGAGAGCTTGCTCCTGCGGGAGCGTCACTGCTGCGGCAGTGGGAGTTCTGTGCAGTGTTTCAGTTTCAGTTTACAATTTCAATTTCAGGAGTCTTGAAATTACTTTGGTTACAGACGTCTAAATACACTCAAGAAATAACAAAATCAGTATGGTTTGTAAAAAGCATAAGTAAAACCTTTCAATTATAAATTGACAGTTGAATTTATATCAGATGCATGTTGCATATTTAATTTCAAAACAAACTTACCTGTTGGAGATCGGAATATCAAAGTTTTTGAAAGTTCACAAACTTATTGGCTTTGAATAAACCCTGAGCAGGGGTTCATCCAAATATCATAGACTTATAAAGCTTATCATAGACTTAAAGGATTGAAACAGTGAAGGCAGAGAATTACTTTGAAATAGGAAGTGCATATGGTTTCTTTCCAGTGAGTCCACTTAATGGCCGATTAAGTTTGAAACAACAAGGCAGCGTTGGCAATAAGTACTTGATTCTTGTGTGGGCGGCTGAACGCGCGATCGACTGTCATGAGCGCGATCTGAAGCAGCGCGTGTGATCGGACTGAACTGCGCGCGATCTGACTTCTGAGCTGCGCGGAAGCAGCGCGTTACTTTAAAAACAATCACATTTCAGACGTGGGTTCCCGGAACAGTAGCATTGAGGTGGCACAAACTGCTCGTGATTTAGCGATGCTGAAATAAAAAGCGCCGGGAAGGATTACAGCTGCTCTTGTTTGTGTGAGCTGACGGGCAGAGAGAGTGTGAGCTGAAACTGCAGCGCGGTCTGCTGAGGCTCGCGGCGGCGGCGGCGGCCTGGCTAGCAGGAAGAAAGCGGCATAGCCTGAGAGTCGAGCTTGCTTCTCAACCAGCTTTATTATCCTTCTCAATGGCAGGAGCGATTGAAAGGGGCCGATGTAGAGCTGCTGAATACGGATGTTTTGCTTGGTGGCGAGAACAGGCCTCGCGTCTTACTGTGCGTTTGCTTGTTGTTGCTTAGGGCCCGTTTGTTTGGTCTGGCACCCGTGATGTATTGCTGAGGGTGATATAATATAGTTAGCATGGTGTTAGGCGGATGAGGATCGCTACTGGGTCTGGAGGTTTTCGTAGAGAATCCATCTAACGAGTCTAGAGCGATTTCGGGTGTATCGCGACCAGGAGGCGGAGCCACAATGCCGTAAACTGTCGAGCTGCCGAAAAATATCAGAGCTGTAGGTGAGTCAAACATGTCTATATATACGTACTTCCTCTCCTGCTGATAGGATGAGGAGTAATTGCTGATGACGTGTTGATTGTGTTAATCATTTGAACGTGCTCCTCCCGAACTTTGTTAATAAAACATCATTTATTGTAAATGATATGATTACAGATCATAAACTAGATGTGCTGTGTTTGACAGAAACTTGGCTAAAACCAGACGATTATATCACTTTAAATGAGTCCACCCCTCAAGATTACTGTTATAAACATGAGCCTCGTCTGAAAGGTAAAGGAGGAGGTGTTGCTGTAATTTATAGTAACACGATCAGTACTGCTCAAAGGTCTAATTTGAAATATAATTCTTTTGAAGTGATGGTCCTCAATGTAAAATTATCTAGTGCCAGTAATAATTCCTGTTTAACTTTTGTGCTGGCTATTCTATATAGGCCACCAGGGCACCATACAGACTTTATCAAAGAATTTGCTGATTTTCTCTCAGAATTAGTAATGTCCTCAGATAAAGTCATAATTGTCGGTGATTTTAATATCCATGTAGATAATGAAAAAGACACATTGGGATTGGCATTTAGAGACATTTTAAACTCTATTGGAGTTACACAACATGTATCAGGACCCACTGATTCTCGTAATCATACTTTAGATCTAATACTGTCATATGGGATCAATGCTGATACTGTTCAAATTCTGCAGCAGAGCGATGACATCTCAGATCATTACTTAGTTGCGTGTAGATTACCTTTAGCCAAAGTCGAAAAACTTACTCCCTGTTATAAATATAGTAGAACTATCACTACTAACACAAAAGATAGCTTTATAAATAATTGTAGCGATTCTAAGCCTAAGGGAAATGGTGCGGATCTATGTGTGCGTGAGTCGTTTTGTGATCGAACACACATAAATCTGCACAAAGGGGAATTTGGATATTAACAGTTGATTATAACGGATTATAACAATTATTAATATCTATGGCTTGATTCGACTTGTAGAATTTTCTTTAATTCTAGAAAAGAGTTCAAAGGACGGATAATTTGTCCAGCAAATATTGACCTTATAAACTCTATAAAAAGGAAAGGTTTCTTTTGGCCACAAAGAAAGATCTTTCCATTAATTTGTAACAAGGATCGGTCACCATTAAAGTGACTTATGGATGAGCAATTCAGAGGCAATCACGTGTGAATATATATATTTTAATAATCGACAAACAATAGACAAACATACACAGATGAATTGAAAAAGGGAAGAAGAGAGAATAAGAGAGAGAGTAGGAGAGGGAGAGACAAAGGAAGGTAGTATTACAGACAATAACCTATTTGAGAACAAACAAGGAATCAGACCAACTTATTGGTATAAACTCAAATCTCTTAAAGATCGCTTAAGGGCTACTTGCTTATGTTTCTTTCTGTGGCTGGTCGGAATTCGTGCGTGTGAATTCCGATCTGGTCCGAGGTTTGCGTCTTGCTGGGCGGGTCCGTTGTGGTCCGCGGTAAGTTCAAATTTTGGTTCTTAGTCTGGTAGTGTCCTTTGTGGAAAATGGCGCTGAAGGAGGATCCAAGAATCCGCGCCAGAGGAGGAAAAGGAACAGGAAAAAGGGGCTGGAAGAGGAGAGAGGTTGATCCTTGGCCTACGGGCGCTTATAAAGGGATAAACAAAGCACGCCTCTAAGAGTTGGGACAGCCAATCAGAGTGAAGGAACTGAGAAGCGGGAAACTTCCTTTGTCTTAGTCTCATGTGATTAGCATGTTTTATTGCCTACTTGAGAATGCAGACCTTTGGGTTTTGGAATAAAAGAAAGAGTCTGATGCATCCTAGCACAGTGAAACAAACCTAGACGGTCTGCAAATGGAAAGACAAAGATTTCGAGACCATTCATGGCTATACTAACTCTTAGCATGAAGGCAAGGTAAAGATTGACTTGGTTTTACCCAAGTATTTACTGATTATAAGCTTCTAAATTATCAAACACATCTAAAATGGTTATAACAAAAGCATGCATACATATAGGTAAAACACAACACATCTAAAAATGGAAAGTAACTACCGGTAAGTTAAAGGTCACATGGCACAGTCTTTATGTTCTTGGTATGTATGTGTGTGTTTGTGTGTGGGGGCTGTTTTACGATGGCATCCTTTGAAATGCAGAGGAGAGCGAGGGTGAGTGAGAATGGTTTGTGTTCCAGAGGTCTTAACTGTCAGTTCACAGACTCTTCGGAGCCGATCCTGTCGAATCACTTTTTTCAATGAAAGAATGAATCTTGATCGATCCTTCATGAGCACCGTCCATACTCTACATAATCTTCCTGATCAGTTTCATCTACTTAACATCCCAGATAGCCTAGAAGAACTTGATGTTGCAAAAGAAACTATAAACTCTCTCTTTTCCAGCACTTTAGACACTGTTGCTCCGTTACGCTTAAAGAAGATTAAAGAAAATACTCCAACACCGTGGTACAACGAGCACACCCGGGCCCTCAAGAGGGCAGCCAGAAAAATGGAGCGCAGCTGGAAAAAACTAAGCTAGAGGTTTTTCGCATTTCATGGAAAGACAGCTCTATTGCATTCAGAAAGGCCTTAAGATCAGCTAGATCTACTTACTTTTCTACCCTCTTAGAAGAAAACAAATACAACCCTAGGTATTTATTTGATACAGTGACTAAATTAACAAGAAATAAAGCCTCAACCCCAGATGCTTTAAATCAGCACAGCACTAATGACTTCATGGACTTCTTTACTTGCAAAATTCATAATATTAGAGAGAAAATTATAACCATGCAACCATCTACTTCAATATCACAAAATACAGTAAATTTTAGTGTCCCTGAAGAAAAATTCCACTCCTTCATTGCTATTGGGGAGGAAGAATTGTCTAAACTCGTTAAATCATCAAAATCAACAACATGTATGCTAGACCCAATACCAACTAAGCTACTGAAAGAGATGCTTCCAGAAATCATAGATCCTATTCTTTATATAATTAATTCTTCTATGTCATTAGGATACGTACCAAAAACCTTTAAGTTGGCTGTAATTAATCCGCTTATTAAAAAACCACAACTTGATCCAACAGAATTAGTTAATTACAGGCCGATATCGAATCTACCTTTCTTGTCAAAGATTCTAGAAAAGGCAATATCTTCACAACTATGTTCCTTTCTAGAAAGAAACAGCATCTATGAGGATTTCCAGTCAGGATTTAGACCATATCATAGTACTGAGACTGCTCTCATTAGAGTTACAAATGATTTGCTCTTATCATCCGATCGTGGTTGTATCTCTCTGTTAGTGTTACTGGACCTTAGTGCTGCATTCGATACAATTAACCACAAAATCCTTCTGAATAGACTTGAAAATTATGTTGGCATTAGTGGAGTTGCATTAGCCTGGTTCAAGTCATACTTATCTGACCGTTATCAGTTTGTAGCAGTAAATGAGGAGATGTCATATCGGTCACGGGTTCAGTATGGAGTTCCTCAAGGTTCAGTACTAGGACCATTGCTTTTCACCCTGTACATGCTTCCTTTGGGTGCAGTTATTAGGAAGCATGGCATTAGCTTTCATTGTTACGCTGATGATACTCAGCTCTATATTTCTTCTCATCCTGATGAAACGAACAAATTCACTAAATTAACAGAATGCATAACTGATATAAAAAAGTGGATGACTAATAACTTTCTACTGCTTAATTCTGAAAAAACAGAGATTCTAATTATTAGACCAAAAAGTTCAGCACATAATAATCTAGACTACTGCCTAACACTCGATGGCTGCTCTGTCAAGTCTTCGTCGTCAGTTAGAAACCTGGGTGTGCTCTTTGATACCAATCTTTCATTTGAAAGCCATGTTTCTAGCATCTGTAAAACGGCGTTCTTCCATCTTAAAAATGTATCTAAATTGCGACATATGCTATCTAAGACAAATGTGGAAAAGTTAGTTCATGCGTTCATGAGTTCAAGGCTTGATTATTGTAATGCTTTACTAGGTGGTTGCCCTGCACGCTTAATAAACAAATTCCAGCTGGTCCAAAATGCAGCAGCTCGAGTTCTTACTAGAACCAGGAAGTATGAGCATATTAGCCCAGTTCTGTCAAACCTGCACTGGCTTCCTATTAAACACCGAATATATTTTAAAATCTTGCTAATTACTTACAAAGCATTAAATGGTTTAGCTCCACAGTACTTGAACGATCTCTTAACACATTATAGTCCTTCACGTCTATTGCGATCCCAAAATACTAACCAGCTTATAATACCTAGAATATCAAAGTCAACTGCTGGCGGCTGATCCTTTTCCTATTTAGCTCCTAAACTCTGGAACAGTCTTCCTATTACAGTTCGGGAAGCAGACACACTCTGTCAGTTTAAATCTAGACTAAAAACACATCTCTTCAACCTGGCATACACATAACACATTATATACACATTTTTAATCCAAATCATGTAAAATAATTGTTAGGCTGCATAATTTAGATAAGCCGGAACCGGGAACATTCCCATAACACCTGATGTACTCGATACATCAGAAGAAGAATGGCATCTACGCTGATATTGGTCTCTGTTTATTCCGAGGTTACCGTGGTCAGCCGGATCCGGGCCGTATCCAGATCAGATGAAGGACCTGCACCTGGACACGAGCACAGCACTGCCCTGAAGTGTCTGCGGAGATCGTGACTCTACTAGACCCTCCCCTGTGACGATCATGAACCCATCTCTAACCGGACCAAATTGGACTTCATATTGGACTTGAATTGTTGTATAATAATCATGCACTTTTTGGCTGTTGGCCAGAGGAGAACTGGTCCCCCGACTGAGCCTGGTTTCTCCCAAGGTTTTTTCTCCATTCTATTCTTCATTCGTTACGTCACCTGCCGGAGTTTTGGTTCCTTGCCGCTGTCGCCTATGGCTTGCTCAGTTGGGGAAACTTAACACTTAAAATTCATCAATTGTATTGATTCGCCTGCTCTTTTGGGGCTTCTGTTCAGCCAAACAAACTTTGTTTATATTGTTTTTCCTGTAAAGCTGCTTTGAAACAATCTACATTGTAAAAAGCGCTATATAAATAAAGGTGACTTGACTTGACTTGCTTATATGGAGCAGATTTTGGACAGATATGGCAAAGTACAGGTTGATCTGTTTGCCTCCGTAGAGAACACTCACTGCCCTCTGTGGCTTTCGTTAAAACATCCAGCGCCTCTGGGGCGGGATGCCATGGTACAGGCGTGACCGAGGCTACGCCTGTACGCCTTTCCCCTGATCACTCTGCTCCCGGGAGTTCTGGCCACGATTCGCTGGGACAAAGTCCATCTAAGCCACTGGCTGCCAAAATATGGTTCCCAGACCTCGTGTCCCTCCTCGACGGAGTCCCCTGGGATTCCGATCAGGAGGGACCTCCTGTCCCAGGCGGAGGGTTGCATACCCCCGCCCAGAGCTACTGAAACTTTGGGCTGGCCCCTTAGGGGGTCCAGCTCATGGAATCCGGTCTCTCAGCTGAGGTTGTAGAGACCATTTTTCAGTCCAGAGCTCCCTCCACGAGGAAACTCTACACCTTGAAGTGGAAACTCTTCGCGTCTTGGTGTAGCGAAAGGCAGGTGAACCCAGTAACCTGTCAAGTTGGCAAAGTGCTGGAGTTCCTGCAAGAAAGATTTGAGGTAGGGCTGTCCCCCCCTCTACCTGGAAGGTTTATGTGGCTTGCCATGTACCTCTGGGTGGGGTGCCCTTGGGCAGGGACCCCCTAGTCACTCGTTTCCTCCGTGGCACACTAAGTTCTCCACCCTAGGCCAGGCTATGTCCCCAAGGTTCCCACTATTGTGGCTCGGTCTATCACGCTGCAGGCCTTCTGCCCTCCCCCCATTTGATGATCACAAGCAGGAGCACAAGAACAAGGTCTGTCCAGTGCGAGCACTGGATGCTTACGTTTTCAAGACTGCCACTTGGCGGAAGTCAGACCAACTGTTCGTTTGCTGTGGGACCCCTAAGGGGGCTCCAGCTTCCAAGCAAGCCCTAAGCAGATGGATAGTCGAGGCTATCTGTTTTGCTTATGAGTTGGCCGGACATGCTTCTCTTTTGAGGGTCCGGGCCCACTCCACTCGGAGCGTGGCGGCATCCAAGGCTCTCCTCTCTGGAGTTTCCTTGTCGGATGTCTGTGCTGCGGCAGGCTGGTCCTCGCCGCACACATTCATGAGGTTTTACCAACTGGACCTCGATTCCGCCCCAGGAACCAGGGTGCTCTCTCAGTGAGTTGGGACACACCCGGGTGCCGGTGTCGCTGAGGTGGCGTTGGTATAGCGTTCTCCTAGCGCTTGACGCAGCTCGAGTTCCCTGAAAGGGAACGTCTCGGGTTACGAATGTAACCCTGGTTCCCTGAGGGGAACGAGACGCTGCGTCTTTGCCTCAGCTCCTTGCGCCTCCGGGCCCGCTTCAGAAACTCTTTAGCTGTCGCTTCCGGGTTTTGGGGGCGCCTTTATGCTCTCTCATGACGTCACCAGCACGCGCCGGCGGTGACGCATTCACACACGTTCGTCTCTCATTGGTTGCACAGATCTTCACGTGACTGACGTCAGGCTATTTCCCCTAGCGCTTGACGCAGCGTCTCGTTCCCCTCAGGGAACCAGGGTTATATTCGTAACCCGAGATGTTCTCTGTGCAAGCTGTTGTATTTTTTGCCATGCTGAGTTTCATAGTGATGCCGAATATTATATTGCTTTGAAAGATACTATTCGGAAATCCATTGCCGCTTGAATATATATTATTTTATTTTTCCTATTTATACCTATATCCTTTTCTTTTTCTTATTTTTCATATGCTTCTTTGTCTTATTTTTTCATATGTTATTTTCCTTTCTGATTTGGATGATTTGTAAAGAGTGATTTATAATCAAGTTAGGGATTTTTATTTAGTTAAAAACTTTCTTTACTTTTCTGTAGTTTTCCATTGAGTAAGGATGAATATTGTCAGCACTTCTCAACAGATAGAACATGTTATCAGAATGTTTTGGTTGAGAGTTGAAGCCTGAGCCGAGTTCAGCCTTGGAGAAGCTGTATATGTGTGTGTGTGTTAATATGGTCTGTATTGGTGAGGTGATTAGCTGGCACCATAAAACGTGTTGTTCTCGACAAGCCACGTCACGAACCCGTCAACCATGTGATCAACGAAGATATGCTTCAGACTGTCTGCGCTTGTGTGGAAAATTACTAGTTTTGTTTTTCTTGCTTTCTTTCTTTCTTAGCCAATCAGAATCATTTAAACGTCATCATTGACGTAGTTAGCACCCTCTGTTAGAGTATAATTGCTGTAACAATGTTATTGTAATTGGGGGCGGCCTACGAACTCCTTGTGAGACCTGAAGCTGGCTTCTGCTGATGAAACTGCAAACTAAACTTCACAAAAATTTCTTCTATTGACTGCACTTCTGACTCCTGGTCTTCATTCAACATATCTGGTCCTCGGGTCTTAACTGTAAATCCCCTACAGCTTAAGCACCGAAACTTGCTGCATGCACACCAGACACACGGGTTTCCCATTCACCCTCGTGAACAAAGAGGACGAGGTCCATTTTTCTTGAAATATCTGACACTCTGTTTAAACTTTTCTCTTTTTTGACAAAGACGTTTCAAAGATGAGGGTGTCAGGGCAACAGAAAATAGCAGGTAAACTGAACTAAACCTTGAAGCTCAGTCCTGTCATCTGCTGTTAGTTTTGCCGAAAATATAAATGATTTTTTTCATATTGCAGATTTATCTCCCAACCCGGACTAAACACTCTAGTGGGCCGTATGTTTGACACCCCTGCTTTAAAGATAAAACATTATGCAAAAACCTTAACATATATATAACAGTTAACAATTTTACCTGGAAAAAACACTAAATTATGCACAGGGAAAAATGACTGTTTGGAGACCAAAATTGTATAAATTACTCCTAAAAATATTTATTTTGGTTCATAAATTCAAAAATCAAAGTCATAAGATCTACATCCTAAATTAGTTAAAAACTAAAATTCAATAAGGAGGGATATTGGTTCTTGTTAATTTTGTTCATTATTGATCATAAGAATAAAATGGAGGAGGATGTTGACACATTCATACAATCTTACCACAGTTTCTCCAGTTTACAGTGAGGATCCTTCAGTCCATCAGAGAGCAGCTTTACTCCTGATGATCTTAGTTTATTTCCAGTCAGATTCAGTTTTCTCAGGTGTGAGGGGTTTGATCTCAGAGCTGAAGCCAGAGCAACACAACCTTCATCTGTAACACCACAATCAAACAACCTGTAGAGAACAATGACACTCTTCAGTCTCTCAGTTCAGGATCTACAGCTCAGATAAACAGCAGCTTCACAATCAGAAAGAGAGACTTAATCCACAACACCATTAACAGATCCAGACTAATTTAAACATGTTCTTTTTTTATTATTTATCATAAATTAAGATTTATGACTGTATTTAAACTCAACCCGCTCATCACTGAACTGTTTTATTAAATGGAGCAGTTTGTGGAAACTTATACAGTATTGAGGATGTTTAAATGACTTAAAATGTTCATGTATTTTTTATTTTAAAGATATAACAGAAATGAACAGAATAAATATAAATAATACAGTAATACCTCGGTTTACGAGCGACTTGGTATACGAGCAAATCGGTGTACGAGCATGGAGGGTCGAATCGGTGTACGAGCATTGTATCGATGTACGAGAAAAAATGTCCCTCACCCATGCGCAGTTTTGTGTGGAAAAAGTCTTAACGCTCAGCATCCTTGTGCGCATTTTTACATGAAATATCCTAATGACAGCCTCTCATAACACAGTCAGGAGGTTCCAACCCCTTTATCAGCCCTTAACTCATTCATTGGCTGCATCATTCACCACAGTGATACTTTTATAAGTGATTTACAGAAGTCTTTACCTCATATTCTAAACATTAATTAATTGTGATCGCTATTGTTCACGTAGTGAAATATACACGGTTTTAGCCAAATAATAAACAAAGTAATAGGGTAAGACAAACCATATTTTTATACAAACAACATATAAGCCTCTCCTACAAATGAGCACTGTTTTCATGTTCGTCGGACCTGCCGTTTCTCTGCAGTATCGGCAAAAGCGCAAGGAGTTACTTCTTACCCCGTGAGCGGGGCTCGTTTTAACAGACAGCGGGTAAGTTGTAACACCATGTTATCCAATGCAAGTTCATTCACATATTATTATTTGTTTAAAAAAGTTGCGTCTTGATGATCATAAGCATAACTTATGAATTAAATATATTTTTTCCTTTATTTTTTTACATTTTTTGTGTTTTGAACAATGTAATGACATGAAAAACGTTTTAATAGGTTAATACAATGCAAAATATATGATTATTGATGCAACTTGTTCAATGCGGCTTAGTGTTACAACTAACCCCGCGCTGTCTTGTTTACTTCAGGACCGGATAGCAGCCACTATGTGTTTTTCACGTCTTTCAAAATAGTACCATCTTTTAGCCAAGAAGATGGTAATCATAACTATATAAGATTAGACTAACAATCTTTCACACATTCTTTGAAAATCGAAAAACAACTAATATAACAAAAAATATTTACATGCTGCCAAAAGAGTTTTTCCTGTGGTTCTCATCCAAACTTCGATGAAGTTTCTCGAAAAATGGCCAGAAGACCTGTGCAAACAGTGTGATGAAAAGCCCTTTAGCACGTCACATTTATGCCGGTGCAACTATCTAAAAAATCGCTGTTACTATTTACCCCGCGTTACTTTGTGCCACGGCTCCCGCGAATTCGTTCTCTCCCGGTTCCCGCAAATTTGTTCGTTTGCAGCTCCTGTGAATTCGTTCTTTCGCCGCTCCCATGTTCCACGACTTTAACTCTGTATTATCACTTCGTTTGTTTTCTGCACTATTATAATAAATTCACTCATTTGCTTTCATCCTTGCTTTCCCCACTCCCCCCTCCTCCCTCCTCTATCTCCTGCAAGCAGGCTGATCAAACCTGAAGTGCATTACAGTAAATTGTCAAGTATTTTTAGAGTTTAATTGTCAATTATTAATTAGTATTTATATGAGATCTTAATGGTTACAATTTTAACTGCAATTAATAGGGTAAAACCAAAAAATTTTTTTAAAATGGGCATTTGTGGTCATGTGGAACGAATTAATTGATTTGTAGTGCATTCTTATGGGGAAATTTGTTTTGGTGTATGAGCATTTTGGTTTACGAGCTCGCTCTTGGACCGAATTAAACTTGTAAACCAAGGTATTACTGTACCTATACTGTATAGCTTTAAAGATAAAACATTATGCAAAGACATTAACATATAGAAGGGAAATATATATTACAGTTAACAAATTTACCTGTAAAAAAACACTACATAATGCACAGGGAAATATGACTGTTTGTAAAACAAAATTTTACACATTTCTCCTAAAAATATTTATTTTTGTTTATAAATTAAAAAATCAAAGTCATAAGATAAAAAATAAGATCTATATACATCCTAAATTAGTTAAAAACTACAATTCAGTAAGGAGAGATATTGGTTCTTGTTTTTTTTGTTCATCATTGACCATAAGAATAAAATGGAGGAGGATATTGATCCATTCATAAAATCTTACCACAGTTTCTCCAGTTTACAGTGAGGATCCTTCAGTCCATCAGAGAGCAGCTTCACTCCTGAATCTCCTAGTTTATTCTCAGTCAGATTCAGTTCTCTCAGGTGTGAGGGGTTTGATCTCAGAACTGAAGCCAGAGCAACACAACCTTCATCTGTAACACAACAATTACTCAACCTGTAGAGAACAATGACACTCTTCAGTCTCTCAGTTCAGGATCTACAGCTCAGATAAACAGCAGCTTCACAATCAGAAAGAGAGACTTATTCCACGACACCATTTACAGATCCAGTCTAATTTAGATTTAAATTAAATTAAGTTTTAAGATTTTTTATTTAAACTCAACCCGCTCATCACTGAACTGTTTATATAAACAGAGCAGTTTATGGAAACTTATATTGAGGATCTTTAAATGACTTAAAATGTTAATGTGTTTTTTTATTTTAAAGATATAACAGAAATTAACAGATTAAAGATAAATAATACATATGCTGTATAGCTTTAAAGACAAACATAATGCAAAGACATTAGAAGGGAAATATCTATTAGTTAACAATTTTACCTGGAAAAAACACTACATTATGCACAGGGGAAAATTAGTGTTTGCAGAACAAAATTTTATACATTTCTCCTAAAAATATTTATTTTGGTTCATAAATTCAAAGATCAAAGTCATAAGATAAAAAAAAGATCTATATACATACTAAATTAGTTAAAAACTACAATTCGGTAAGGAGGGATATTGGTTCTTGTTTATTTTGTTCATTATTGACCATAAGAATAAAATGGAGGAGGATGTGAAGGATGTACATGGGCAGATGACGTGACGCCTGTTTTTTTCTGTAATTAAGTGTAAATGTTTACTGAACTGCATTTCTCAACTAAAACAACACATGCCAGTGGGGCATAGAACTTTCTTTTTTTTTCAACATTATGATTTTGGGACGTAAAATGTATTTGGTGTTGTACATATTTCAAGATGAATAGCAAAATGTCCTGCGGTTTGACTGTAACATTGATGTCTTATCAAATGTAAATATTAGTAAAATAAAGCAGATATGTTTGGAGCAACTAATAAATGTCTTGGCATTATTTTGTATGTGTTTGCTTAATTAACATAAGTTTTCAAAATGCTAAAAAGTACTAAATAATTTTTACAGTACATTTAGTTTTGAAACACAAATGCTGTCCTGCAGTGTGACACAGAATATTAGATTTTTGTACTGGCAGTTACGTGGACAGCCATAGGGGTCTTTTAGTCAACACCACTGTGGCTACTTGATTCGTGTGGCTACTTGATTCGTACCGGAAACACGATTGGTACTGCGCATGTGCGAAAACGCAAATTTCGTTCTGCGCATGCGCGATTCTATGACCACTTCCTCTTATTTTACGACAGCTTCGTACCTGCATGATTTGTACTGCGCATGTGCGCGCTTTATAGTGACGTCATTTGGTGGTGAGGGACAATATGGATTTTTATACGTTTTATGATGGAATGCAAGAAAAGAGAAAAATTCCTGACAACTTTACACAGCGTCTGAAGATGACACGGGCGTCTACTAATTTAACCAAGGTGATTTTAGGTACTGAGAGAATTTATAATGGGAAAAAGAGGTCTGTTCTTACAGAGAGCCACATTAACTCTGGGACTGGCACTCACAGTGGAGTCAGAGACACTCAAAACAGGGTTATTGCTGCTACTGTTGGTCTGCTATCCAGAGTGTGAAAGAATGGGTAATGTATTACAGAGATGATATAAGAACTTTTAATAATAACTTTAATACTTTAATTTAATAACTTTTCTTATTCATTCTCAGTTTTCTTGAGTTTTCTTATTCATTCTGATTATTTAATTACACATTATGTATTTTCTTTGTATTTCTTATGTATTTCCTTCATTGATCCTGGACTGAAAAAACAGGAAGAGACCTTAGGGTACATTTTACATGATGTATCCATAAATTTTTTAATTAGTTTTACACGTCAAATAATGTTAGTAGGTATTGTTTGTTTTATAAAGTAACTGTCTGAACTTTTCCAGTTTTTTCCTCAACAGTCCTCAGACAATTCCTGTAAAGTATTCCTGTAGACAATTCTACATGTTGATGGTAAGATTGTTTAATTTTTCAAACCTGTTGGATAATCTACAATCAAAGCCTTACAGTGTTATTTGTATTTCGCAGTTCACTCTCAGCACCTGTACGTCATGTCCATGAACATTCACAGAGGTAAGCTGGATTTTCAAACTACTAGTATGTGTCGATTATTTATTTATTTTTGGTGTGTTTTTAGGAGGAGGTGCCATTGATTCTCCAGTGGGGGTGCATTCAGCTGATGGAGAGCTTTTGCCTGGAAGGGAATGACTGACTAAAATGTCAGTGTCTTGGCTGTATTGTTACTTTTGGTAAAGTGATACTATAAAGTTATTGTATGAATAGTGCCTATACATTTACATGTTTTCTAAAGGCATGGACAGAGATTTGCATACTGGACAGAAGCAGCATCCCCATTTCTTCAGGGAACGCTTGTGCCTGTTTTTAGGGTGTCAAAATCCATCGGCACCAAACCGTCGCTCAACAGAAGAGATCAGGAAGAGGACACTGATAAGGTAAATGATTTTAGTCGTCACATACCAAGCAGTTGCATGTATGCTGGATACATATTTTAATTGGTTTGTGTCATTTCATATGTATTTATTTTACCAGGTGCAACAGCCAGCCATTGCGAGAGAGCTTCGTACAGCGTGGAGCTGCTAAACACCGACTCATGCCGTGAGATGACACAGCCTGCTTTTCTCCAGATGAACTGTGATGATCAACAACATGCCCTCAGGAAGGTCTAGGGAGTGACTTCTCTGAAGCAAAGCATGACTTTTTATTTATATTTCAGTGTCAAGAGGACATGGAAACATGTTTGTCATACTGTGCTGATGAGTAAGGACTGAAAGTCAATGCCATGTTACTCAATCAGCGAGTGTGTGTGTATGTGTGAAGGAATTAATAAATGTTTGAATAAATAAAATTGAATAAATTAATATCTTTTGTGTTTCTTAAATGCAGACATTTAAGCGTACTGATATAAGTTGAATCTATCTTTTGAAAGTTAAATATTAAATGTAAACTCCTATACAAAGTCTTATGTACACATCTGTGTTTCCAAAAATGTGGTCTAACAAATGTAAACTATTTAGTTTGATTAAATGTAATGATATATTTTACCTTTTGTGTGTGTTTAAATGCTTTATTAACAAATAGCATGTATAAGGTTAACATTAATATTATATCATAACATTTGCTTCACAATACAGTTGAGATTACATAAAATGTGTTGTTTTTAGATTTTGAAATCACATCTATGCACATTTTAATCACCTTAAGCACTAAAACTGGGTTTTCCATTTTTAAATTTATATTTCTGTATATTAAATTTGCATTAAAATAAAATGTATAATGATTCAGGCACCATTTAAGTGTAAAAAGTGTCAAAGTGTAAATTTCTGAACTTTTTCCAGTACGGATCGAGTAGTCACGTGATTGTGATCTGCCGTAAATTGTTTCGCACAGCTCAGACAGGAAGTAGACGCGTTTTCGCGCATGCGCGGTACCAATCGTGTTTCCGCTACGAATCAAGTAGCCACAACCCCTACCAGGAAATCCCCCAGATATTTGGATGTGCCATAGAGGTTAAAAGGTGACTGTTAATCTCTTATTAATTTGATACATTTCATCGTTTCTGTCAGACCATGAACATGTCCATTTTTGATAGTCCTGTGGTGTGACTGATCTAGTTCGAGAAAAAATAAAAATATTTAAGAAAAATAATCATATTCAGGTTTAAAACAATGAACTTTTTCAGTTACTGTAATGCCCAAGGTCAGTCTTGTATAGCAATGACTCAAAATGGCTGCCAATATGAAAAAGCCGTGTGGTGTGATACCCCGTCCTGTAGTGTGACATAATTAAGTCAGATGTCTAGCTAGATTCTTGTCTGTTATGTTTGCAATATTAAACATAAACATAAATATAAATATATATCTGTCTTTTTATATATATATATATATATATTAGATTAGATTCAACTTTATTGTCACTACACAAGTACAGGTACAAGGCAACGAAATGCAGTTTAGGTCTAACCAGAAGTGCAATAGCAGCAAGTGCAGGATATGTACAATGGTTGCATAAGTGCAGGATATGGAGATGTACAGGATTTACAGGTAATATGTACAATGAATATAAATATACAGATGGTTATTACTATAACAGGTGAGTGTGTGCTATAAATATAATTACAGGTGTCTATAAACAGCATTTACAGGTGAATATGTGCTATAAATGTAAATGTATATACAGATGTCTCTAACTATAAACAGAATTTTACAGGTAGATGTATACAATTGTTAGCTTAAGGTAAGCAGTAGATTTAAGGTAGTGCAATGAGCATGGACAGTGCAAATAAGTGAAATGCGAAATGTAAACAGTTGATACTGTATGAACAGTTGGTAGTGCAAATGAGCATGTTCCAGCTAAAGTACAGTAGTGCAAGGTGCAAGTGTAAACAGTTGTTACTGTAAACAGTAAACAGTTGTTACTGTAATGAACAGTCGGCAGTGCAAATGGCACAAATAAGAGGAGAGTGGGATGGTGGGGGGGAGTCTATGAGGGGAGTGGGATGGTGGTAAGAGGAGAGTGGGATGGTGGGGGGGGAGTCTATGAGGGGAGTGGGATGGTGGTGGGGGAGAAAGGAGTCTATGAGGGGAGTGGGATGGTGGGGGGGTAAGAGGAGAGTCTGTGAGGGGAGTGGGATGATGGTGGGGGAGTGAGGAGAGTGGGATGGTGGGGGGGGAGAGGAGTCTATGAGGGGAGTGGGATGGTGGTAAGAGGAGAGTCTGTGAGGGGAGTGGGATGGTGGTGGGGGAGAGAGGAGTCTATGAGGGGAGTGGGATGGTGGGGGGGAGTGGTATGGTGGTGGGAGAGGAGTCTATGAGGGGAGTGGGATGGTGGTAAGAGGAGAGTCTGTGAGGGGAGTGGGATGGTGGTAAGAGGAGAGTCTATGAGGGGAGTGGGATGGTGGTAAGAGGAGAGTCTGTGAGGGGAGTGGGATGGTGGTGGGGGAGAGAGGAGTCTATGAGGGGAGTGGGATGGTGGTGGGGGGGAGAGGAGTCTATGAGGGGAGTGGGATGGTGGGGGGGGAAAAGAGGAGAGTCCGTGAGGGGAGTGGGTGGTAAGAGGAGAGTCTGTGAGGGGAGTGGGATGGTGGTGGGGGAGAGAGGAGTCTATGAGGGGAGTGGGATGGTGGTAAGAGGAGAGTCTGTGAGGGGAGTGGGATGGTGGTGGGGGAGAGAGGAGTCTATGAGGGGAGTGGGATGGTGGTGGGGAGGAGAGGAGTCTATGAGGGGAGTGGGATGGTGGGGGGGGAAAGAGGAGAGTCTGAGAGGGGAGTGGGCTGGTGGGGGGGGGTAAGAGGAGTCTATGAGGGTGGTAGGATGGTGGTTTAGGGGGAGAGAGGAGAGTCTGTGAGGGGAGTGGGATGGTGGTGGGGGGCAGGGGGTTGAGAGGAGTCTATGAGGGGAGTGGGATGGTGGGGGGGGTGAGAGGAGAGTCTGGGGGGAGTGGGATGGTGGGGGGGTGAAAGGAGAGTCTGGATGGGAGTGGGATGGTGGTGGGGGGGGGAGAGGAGTCTATGAGGGGAGTGGGATGGTGGGGGTGGCGGTGAGAGAGGAGTGGGGTCAGCAAGGGTTAGAGTTCAGTAAAGAGACAGCTCTGGGGAAGAAACTGTTCTTTAGTCTGCTGGTTCTGGTCCGGAGGCACCTGAAACGCCTGCCGGAGGGAAGGAGGGAGAACAGTCTGTGGGCTGGGTGAGAGGAGTCCTTGAGGATGCTGCGAGCTCGACGCAGACAGCGTTTCCTCTGGACGTGCTCGATGGCAGGAAGTGGAGTCCCTGTGATGCGTTGGGCAGTTTTCACCACCCGCTGCAATGCCTTGCGCTCCGCGACAGAACAGCACCCATACCATACTGTGACACAGTTCGTCAGGATGCTTTCTATTGCGCAGCGGTAGAAGTTCACCAGGATAGCCGAGGAGAGCTGATTCTTCCTCAGTGTCCTCAGGAAGAAGAGGCGCTGGTGAGCCTTCTTGACCAGGCTGGAGGTGTTGGTTGTCCAGGTCATGTCAGCCGAGATGTGGATCCCCAGGAACTTGAAGCTGGAGACACGCTCAACGGCCATTCCATTGATGTGGATGGTGTCGTGTGTACCTCTTGACTCTTTCCTGAAGTCCACGATGAGCTCCTTCGTTTTGGTGGTGTTGAGGAGCAGGTTATTGTCGTTGCACCATGTGGACAGGTGCTGGATCTCTTCCCTGTAGGCAGTCTCATCGTTGTTGCTGATGAGACCGATCACCGTAGTGTCGTCTGCGAACTTGATGATGGCATTAGATCCAAACACAGGCTTGCAGTCGGAGGTGAAGAGGGAGTAGAGAAACGGGCTTAGCACACAGCCCTGTGGTACACCAGTGTTAAGTGTGATGGATGTGGTGCAGGTGGATCCAGATCGGACATTCTGGGGTCTGTTGGTCAAGAAGTCCAGAATCCAGTTGCAGAGTGAGGTATTGATGCCCAAGTCTTCAAGTTTGGCTATTAACTTGGCCGGGATGATAGTGTTGAATGCTGAGCTGAAGTCAACAAACAGCATCCGTGCATAAGAGTTCTTATTGTCCAGGTGTGTGAGCACAGAGTGCAGTGCCATGGCAACAGCATCCTCTGTGCTCCTATTGCTGCGGTAAGCAAACTGATGTGAGTCCAATGTGGATGGTATAGAGTCTTTTAGGTGTTCCAGGACCAGCCGCTCAAAGCACTTCATGATGATGGGTGTGAGTGCTACAGGGCGGTAGTCGTTAGGGCACCTCGGACTAGAGTGTTTTGGCACTGGCACAATGGAGGTGCATTTGAAGCATGTTGGTACAGCTGCTTGGGCAAGAGACAGGTTGAAAATGTCTGTAAAGACCCCAGCGAGCTGCTCCGCACATGCCCTGAGGACACGTCCAGGGATGTTGTCTGGTCCAGCAGCCTTGTGCGTGCTGATCCGGCTCAGTGCCTTGCAGACATCAGTGGATGAGAGGGTGATTGGAGGGTGATCAACTGAGGGTTTGAGCTTGGTTGCAGTTTCTCTGTTGTCTCTTTCAAAGCGAGCATAAAAGTCATTTAGCTCGTTCAGGAAGTTGACATCAGTGGCTGCAGGGGTGGAGTGGGTGGGTTTGTAGTCACTGATGGCCTGGATGCCCTGCCACATGCGTCGAGGGTCAGAGTTGGAAAAGTGTCCCTCTATCTTCAGCTTGTAGCAGTGCTTGGCCTTTTTGATGCCCCTCTTCAGATTTGCTCTGGATGTGCTGTAGGCTTGTGTATCTCCTGATCTGAAGGCAGTATTGCGTGTCTTCAACAGGAGTCGCGCTTCCTTGTTCATCCATGGCTTCTGATTTGGGTATGTGGTGATCTGTTTCTGGGTTGTAACACTGTCAATGGTGGTATTAATATAATCCAATACAGAGGATGTGTAGCAGTCAATGTCTGTGTGAGCATCACTGGTGGCTTGGGAAGCAAACATACTCCAGTCTGTGTGTAGGAACCTTTCCTGGAGTGTGAAATCTACCCCCGCAGGCCACACCTTGATGGTCTTCACTGATGGCTTTACACGGTTGATGAGGGGTGAATATTTGGGAGTGAGGAACAAAGAGATGTGGTCAGATTGTCCCAGGTGGGGGAGGGGTGTCGCCACGTAGGCCCCAGCCATGTTTGTGTAGACATGGTCTAAGGTTTTGTTTCCTCTGGTGTGACAGGAAACATTCTGATGAAATTTGGGTAGCACAGTCTTTAAGTTAGAGTGATTAAAATCACCCGCAACAATAAACGCCGCTTCCGGGTGAAGAGTCTGTTGTTTACTGATGGCTGCATAAAGTTCTTTCATAGCAAGCTTGGCATCAGCATCCGGGGGAATATAAGCTGCAGTTATAATGGTGGAAGTGAACTCCCGCGGCAGATAGAACGGTCTACATTTAACCATGAGAAACTCTAGGTTAGCTGAACAATGGCTCCGAACAACAGCAGAGTTTGTGCACCAAGCTTTGTTAATGTAAATGCACAATCCACCTCCCCTTGTCTTACCGGATCCATCTATTGTTCTGTCCGCGCGGAGCGTGTGATGTCCCGTGAGCTCAATAGTGGAGTCTGGTATTCCGCTATTTAACCACGTCTCCGTGAAGATAAGGACGTTACAGTTCAGAAGTCTTTTGCTGTGTGTCATGTTGAGTCGAATCTCATCCATTTTGTTCACTAGCGATCGGACATTGGCAAGGAAGATACTGGGTAGAGAGAGCCGGTGTGGTGTAAGCTTTAGCCGAGCTCTAAGTCCTCCACGCTTGCCTCGCCTTTGTTTACGATCTCGACGCCGCCTGCGAGCACTTCCGCCCGGCCGGGAAGAATGCGCTGCCTCGGGCGTCCTGGCGATCTCAGGAAGGAGTCGAAGGTTGTCCATAAAACCGTCGGAAATTTGCAAACCAATATCCAAAAGCTCACTTCGGGTGTACGATGTAAAGGCACAACTGTTCTGCACAAACAGACCCGAGATAAGCAAGAGTAATACTGCAAAATTGCAGAAACTGGAGAGACCCCGAGCCTCGCGATGTACTCGCGCCGCCATCTTAGATCGATCTAGATCTTAGATCATCTTAGATCGAACAAATATTGTCAATATTATATATAATATTATACGCATATTATATACGCATACGCAATAATATACGCATATTATACATATATTAAACAAATATATATATCGGTGTGACGGCCTCTGCTGTTGGCCTTGGTTACTGCAGCTTGTGGGTTTCCATCAATTAGTGGCAGATCGTTAACACCTGTGTCCAGTACTTCCTGTGCTCTTTAAGAGAGACTGAGGAATAGATGACTGGAGGAGACTGAGGGAGTCTGGAGACTGCAAATTCGCCCTTTGTTTGTTTGGACTTTGTTATGTTATGTTATGTTATGTTATGTTATTGTTTGATTGCGTTCCACCTTCATCTCTCAACATTATATTACACTCTCAACCATGCACCTTGCTTTACATATTGACATTACTGATGGTTCCAGAAATAGTTATTTTCTTTAATTATCTGTTTCCTATGATTTAATGTTATCTTAATTTAGTAATAAACATCTTTTTTTTTAGCTTAAATATTCGGTTTGCGTGTGTCCCTTGTTTTTGTTGCGTCCCAAATTGGGGGCTTGTCCGTTCTTGTTGAAGTGTGGATTTGTATCCCACATCTGATAACAAATTGGGGGCTCGTCTGTTCTTCTGTAGGTGTGGATTCGTATTCCCACTTTTGGTAACAAATTGGAGGCTCGTCCGCTCGTGTAGGTGATTCGTATCCATCTAAATTGGGGAACTCAGATTTGTATCCCACTTTTGGAACTCGTCCTTGCTTTGTTAACTTAAGTTAAAAATTCAGTTTATTTTGAGTTGTATTATTGATTATTTTGGACACACGAAATATTTTTTTGTACCTAAGTCGATTTGTTCACCATGTGAAATCCAGTGGGTAAGTAGTCTGTGCAATATTGTGTTTGAACTTGAGTTTTCTCTGATAGGCTCAGTGACATGTTTCCTATGAGACGTGTCGGGTTTGTTGTTTTTGTGTAGTGTTGCGGTGAAAGTGGGTAGTAGTAATTATCTCGGGAGCACATCCGTGGTGTTGAAGGCGTCGCTGGTCTGACCAGTTGCGTTTTTCACCCAGCGGGCTACAGTGCATAAATACCCCCCCACCGGTAATCGCATGAAGACTAGGGTTGAGTTAGCTAGTTGTTGGGCAGGTAGAGGGAAAACTCTCGTTATTTGATTGCACTGTGTGGACTAAATTTATTTCTGCTGATTTCTCATGGCTGATATTAATGCATTTGTTAGTTCAGCCTCTCATGAATTTTTGAATGGGTGTACTAAAGAGCAATTATTAAATATTGCTGAACACTATGGCATTGTGATTAAAGATAAAAGGCTCAAAGAAAATGTTAAAAAAATGGATAGAAATGGTTTTTTTAGAAGCCAAGATGGAAGAATCTGTACCAGGTGCATCTAATTTACAATCATTCTCTTTTGAACAGCAAAAAGAGTTGTTGCTTTTGCAGATGGAGCATGAGAAAGTAAAACAGCGGTCTGAACAAGGTAAGATAGAGTTGGAAAAAGCAAAATTGGAGTTAGAATTTGAGAAGCTCAGTCTTATAAAAGAGGGTAAGCTCTTTAATTCTGATCAAGAGCAAAGTATGTCTTTTTCACTAGTTTCAAGTCTAAAACTTGTTCCGAAATTCAATGAGGAAGATCCTGATATTTTCTTTACTCTGTTTGAACGCATGGCAAAGTTAAGGAGCTGGTCAGATGAAAACCGTGTCACACTGTTACAATGTGTGTTAACTGGTAAAGCACAAGTAGCTCTTTCTTCATTATCGGTTGATGACTGTAAAGATTATGATAAAGTTAAATCTGTCATTTTAAAGGTCTATGAATGTGTACCTGAAGCTTACAGACAGCGCTTTCGATTACAGACGAAAGAGGACTTGCAAACGCACTTAGAATTTGTGCGCGACTTGAGAAAGCACTTTACTCGTTGATGTACAGCAGTTGACATTAAAACATTGCAGGAGTTGACTCACTTGATGGTGTTGGAACAGTTTAAAATGTCAGTTCCGAGTCGTATAAAGACTTATATTAATGAGCATAATGTTAAAACACCAGAGGAAGCAGCTTTGTTAGCCGATGATTTTGCACTGATGCACAAAACTGCATTTGTTGATTCACATGATCGTGACGTTCAGTCGGCTGTGTCTCAAGTCTTCGTACCAATACAATCATGGTCCCATAGGAAAATTCGACCCAAGTAAGACTTGCAATTATTGTCATGGGAAAGGACATTGGAAAGCAGATTGTTCTGTTCTTCAAAATAAGTCCAAGCGTTCTGCACAGAGTTCACAGGTTAAGCCTGCTGCTCTTGCGGCACCGAACATGTCTGTAGGGAGTGAAATCAGTGAAACCCTGATTTCTCTTCTTACTCGCATTTTATTACAGAAGGTTATGTGTCTTTGGTTGGAGAGAAAAAGGAAGTCCTTGTTAAAATCTTGCGAGATACTAGTGCAATGGACCCATTCATTTTTGAATCAGTTTTGCCTTTTTCATCGCAGTCTTACACTGGTGAGAATGTCTTGATTCGGGGAATAGGACTGAACACTCTGTCTGTGCCTCTTCATAGGATAAGACTTCAGTCTGATCTGATTCAAGGTGAGGTTGTAGTGGGAGTACGACCAGCTTTGCCAGTTGAGGGAGTTCATATTATTTTAGGAAATGGACTAGTAGGTGGACGTGTCTGGGCTGATAGTTCAGTGTTCCCTATAGTGCCTTCTAACAATAAAATTGAAAATGAAATGAATTCTTCTTGTCAGGATGCAACATGTGTGGTGACTCGTGCAATGAAACGGGTCAATGACAAAATGGCGTGTTGAGGAAGTGGATTCCCCATAAGGATATCATTGGAGATCCTGTTTTTCAAGTAATGGTTCCTACTAAATTTCAACAAATGATGATTGAAATTGCACTTGATCAGTCAGGTCACCAGGAAATGCGTAAGACTTACGATCGTTTGCTGCGATATTTTTTTATTTTTTTTGGCCTCGGCTAAAACGAGACATCTCTGCTCACATTAAGATCTGTAAAATTTGTCAATTAACGGGTAAGCCAAACCAGGTATTAAAACCTACTCCTTTGAAACCAATTGTAGCCACTGGTGACCCTTTTGAACATCTGATTGTCGACTGTGTAGGACCACTTCCTCGTTCGAAATCTGGTAGCACTTACTTGTTCACAGTAATGTGTTTGAACACACGTTTTCCTGCGGCGTATCCACTGCGTACTATTACATCCCGTTCAATTTTGAAAGCTTTGACTCAATTTATATCGGTCTTTGGAATTCCAAAGTCATCCAGAGAGATCAAGGATCAAACCTCACATCTCATCTTTTCCAGCAAGTGTTGAAACAACCGAACATTAAGCATAATCAATCTGCTGCGTATCATGCACAAAGTCAAGGTGCGTTAGAGAGGTTCCATCAGACATTAAAGTCACTTCTCCGTGCATACTGTGTGCAGCTGGATAGAGATTGGGAAGAGGGATTACCATGGATGATGTTAGCCGCACGCGAAGTAGTGCAGGAAAGTTTGGGTTTCAGCCCTAACGATTTGGTCTTTGGCCATAAAGTTTGTGGACTTTTGTCTGTATTTCAAGACGTTGGTAAAGCTCCAGAACCACCAAAAAACCTGGTATCATACATATTGGGTTTCAAAAACAGACTGATTCAGGCTAGAGAACTAGCAAAAGTAAGTCTTGAACAACATCAGAAAACCATGAAGCGACTGTATGATTGTGCGGTTGAGCGCCAAGTTTTTGATCCAGGTGGTCAAGTTTTGGTGTTATCTTCTCCTTTGAAAACTGAATTTGATGGCCATTTGTTCTTCTAATTGTGAGGTAGCTTTACAAAACGTGAAGCCTTTGCTGTGCTCAGCGCCTGTACTCGCAGCTCCGTGTTTTGAGAGAACTTTTACTTTACACGTTGATGCCAGTAATGTGGGTGCTGGAGCTGTCCTTCAGCAGTCTGATGCGGACGGGATAGATCATCCTATTAGTTTCTTTTCGAAAAAGTTTAATTCCTACCAGCGAAATTATTCGGTTGTTGAAAAAGAAGCGTTAGCCCTTATTTGGGCCCTGCAGCATTTTTCAGTTTACACAAGTTCCAGTGCACCTATTGTGCTCTACACGGATCATAATCCATTAACTTTTCTGAATTTTTTGCAGTGTCCGAATCAGAGGTTGGTCCGATGGTCTCTGTTTCTGCAATCCTTTTGCCTGGATATCAGACACATTCGGGGTTACGAAAATGTGGTAGCCGATGCTCTGTCAAGTGCTCCAGAGGCTATATAATCTTCGGGATTTACCTTTGGTTTCATTGGCTTTCTGGGAGCTGTGTTTTGGTCTTAATTTGGGTATCGCTTGTAATTTGATTTGTTTTGATGTTCTGTCACAGGGAATTCTGTGGGAGTCCCTGTCTTAAGGGGAGGGGTGTGACGGCCTCTGCTGTTGGCCTTGGTTACTGCAGCTTGTGGGTTTCCATCAATTAGCAGCTGATCAGTTAACACCTGTGTCCAGTACTTCCTGTGCTCTTTAAGAGAGACTGAGGAATAGGAGACTGGAGGAGACTGAGGGAGTCTGGAGACTGCAAATTCGCCCTTTGTTTGTTTGGACTTGGTTATGTTATGTTATGCTTTGTTTGTTTGTTTGATTGCGTTCCACCTTCATCTCTCAACATTATATTACACTCTCAACCATGCACCTTGCTTTACATGTTGACATTACTGATGATTCCAGAAATATTTTTTTTTTAATTATCTGTTTTCTATGATTTAATGTTATCTTAATTTAGTAATAAACATCTTTTTTTGAGCTTAAATATTCGGTTTGCGTGTGTCCCTTGTTTTTGTTGCGTCCCTTGAGCCACAACAGGGGTCTTCATTATACATAATATACCTATATTAAACAAACATATATCTGTCTTCATTTGTTTTTATGTGTGTTAACAGTCACTGATCGTTGTTTTTTAAAGTGATTTTTTTTTTTGACAGTTTTTAGGGTTAAGGTTATGATTAAGGTTAGAATGTCAAATGTCTCTTCTCTGGAATCTTTGTTTAAAGAGCTGAATTGATTGTTTTAACATGCTTTTAATTATTTCACCATGATTGTAATGACTTTCACCTTAGAAACAGGAGTTTCTCCTGTTTAGTCTTTTATATTATAAATAGAAATGAATGGTCTTTATGACTGGGTCTGATTTGACGCCTCCAAAATGTTAATTTTTCAGTATGTCTAGTTGACTATGTTTTTAGTTAAAATTCATACACTAAGTAATAAGATTGTACTGATATGTTACATTTTCATTAATATTCAAATAGAGATGCAAATGAATTTGTTTGTTACAGAAGTATTCCATAAATTTCACCATAAATGTTCATACAGTGTCTCATTTCATCCTGTGGTGTGACGCGATGTCCCGTGGTGTGACATCACTTCAAACACAATTAACGACTTTTACTATGTTAACTAGCTTAAATAATTATATGCATTTGAAAATATTGCATAATTTAACTATATAAAAATAATAAACATTTTCAAATATTTTTTTCTCATTTTACACAATATTTCCGCTGTAGTGAGTGGTAAAAGATGGTACAAGCAAAGAATATAATTAAAAAACAGCAGTGGAAAAAATACATATGCAGAATTTTAATGATCATTCTTTAAGAATACTTGTTAAACTTAAAGCATACCTGTTTTGTATTTGAAATGCATAATATTTAAATATTTGAATTTTATAGTAATGTCATGTCATACCGCAGGACATAATTTGCCTGCCTGATAAATTACATAATGAGGACAAAAATCTGCTAACCTCTAACGGTTTCAAAAACAACAGTATTTGAACTTTACAAATGCATACAATTCTCAAGCAATTTAGAACTTTTTTGAAAAAATGCTGTTTCACCCTTATTTGTCATCTGCCCACATTCATTCAATCTTACCGCAGTTTCTCCAGTTTACAGTGAGGATTATTCAGTCCATCAGAGAGCAGCTTCACTCCTGAATCTCCTAGTTTATTCCATAACAGATCCAGTTCTCTCAGGTGTGAGGGGTTTGATCTCAGAACTGAAGCCAGAGCAGCACAACCTTCATCTGTAACACCACAATCACTCAACCTGTAGAGAACAATGACACTTCAGTCTCTCAGTTCAGGATCTACAGCTCAGATCAGCAGGAGCTTCACAATCAGAGAGAGAGAATTAATCCACAACTCCATTAACAGATTCAGAATAATTTAATATCTTTTGTAATTATTGATGATAAATTAAGATTTATGACTGCATTCGTTCATACTCAACTGATGGGCCAGTTTGTGGAAACTCATATTGAGGATATTTAAATTAAATTAAATATCATGTTTTTTTTCTATTTTAAAGATATATCAGAAATTAATGGAATAAAGATAATTTGAAGATGAATAATACATAAAAGCTTTAGAAATAAAACATATTGTCCAAAGATATCTCTCAACCTGTAGAGAGTAAAGATGAACTGATATCAGCAGCAATGATAGAGTAAAATGTGTAAAATAGAATTGTGATTTATAGAGGAATTAAAACATTCACATAAACAGTATTAGAGGATCAAAGAGTCACAATCATACAGTCGCAATATATAGAAAAAGACACTGTTGCTGTTTGCTGTTTGCAATCAGTGTAATGATTGTTGTCAGTGTGACTTACTGAACTGATCTGGATTCTTTAACCACAGGCAGCAGCTTCTGAAGAACTTCATCGCCTGTATTTTGTTCTCCAATAAACTGTTTTAGATCAAAATCATTCATCTTCTGATCTGATGTCAGCAACACATAAACCAGAGCTGACCACTGGGAAGAGGAGAGTTTGGTTCCTCCTATTTCTCCAGATGTCAGATAATGTTGGATCTCCTGCATCAGTGAATCATCACCCAGTTCATTCAGACAGTGGAACAGATTGATGGATTTCTCTGGAGAGCGATTCTCCCTGATCTTCTGTTTGATGAACTGAACTGTTTCATCTTTGTTGTAGGAGCAGCTTCCTGTCTGTGTCAGTAGTTCTCGTACGAGAGTCTGATTGGACTCCAATGAGAGACCCAGAAGAAAACGCAGGAAAAGGTCCAGATGTCCATTCTTCCTCTTTAGAGCCTCATCCACAGCTCTCTGATGCAGACCAGATAATGGATTAAACGACATCCAGGAAATGTCTTTCATGATATTTATGCTGTTGTTTGTAAAGGACTGGTGCACACAAACAGCTGCTAGATGTTCCTGGATGCTCAGATGAACAAAGCAAAAGACTTTCCCCTGATTCAAGCCAAACTCCTCTCTGAAGATCTGAGTGCACAATCCTGAGTAAACTGATGCTTCTGTCACATCAATGCCACACTCTCTCAGGTCTTCCTCATAGAAGATCAGGTTGCCTTTCACGAGCTGCTGGAAAGCCAGTTTCCCCAGTTTGAGAATCATGTCTTCATCTTTCACTTTCTTCTCATAGTCCTTCTCATGTTTGATGTTGGTCTGAATGATCAGGAAGTGTGTGTACATTTGAGTGAGAGTCTTGGGAATCTCTGGTCTCTCTGCTTCACTCAACATCTTCTCTAGAACAGCGGCTGAGATCCAGCAGAACACTGGGATGTGGCACATAATAAAGAGGCTCCTTGATGACTTCAGGTGTGAGATGATTGTGTTGGCCAGACTCTGATCACTGATTCTCTTCCTGAAGTATTCCTCCTTCTGTGGCTCATTGAATCCTCGTACCTCTGTCACTCGATGGACACACTCAGAGGGGACGAGATCAGCTGCTGCTGGTCTGGAGGTGATCCAGATGAGAGCAGAGGGAAGCAGATTCCCCACCATGAGGTTCATCAGCAACACGTCCACTGAGGCTGATTCAGATATATTACCCAGTTTCTCTTTGCTCTGAAAGTTCAGAGACAGACGACACTCATCCAGACCATCAAAGATGAACAACACTTTATATTCATCACTGGTTATTTCCATTTCTTTGGTTTCAGGGAAAAAGACATGAAGAAGATCTGAAAGACTGAGTGTTGTGTCCTTCATCAGGTTGAGTTCTCTGAAAGGAAGTGGAAATATGAGCTGGACGTCCTGATTCTCTTTCCCTTCGGCCCAGTCCACAATGAACTTCTGCACAGAGACTGTTTTCCCAATGCCAGCGACTCCCTTTGTCAGCACAGTTCTGATGGGTTTGTCTTGTCCAGGTAAAGCTCTAAAGATGTCAGTGCATTTGATTGGTGTTTCCTCTGTTGCTGTTCTCCTGGATTGTGTCTCAATCTGTCTCACCTCATGCTCATTACTGATCTCTCCACTTTCACTCTCTGTGATGTAGAGCTCTGTGTAGATCTCATTCAGGAGTGTTGGGTTTCCCTGCTTTGCTGCTCCTTCATACAGACACTGAAACTTCTTCAGCAGATTTGACTGGAATCTGCTTTGGAAAATAACAGATTACAACATGAATTCTAAAGGTAAAAGTAGTAGTAAATTAAATTAGCACTAGTTCATTAAATAATTACCCTAATATTAAGCAAGAAGCACAAGCCATTAGGGCCGTTTATGAACATTGATCAGGATTTGGTTCTGTTCTTAGTTCGATTTTGTTAATTCATTTGGAAATACTACAGGTACATGTCAATTTTTGAAGGAAAATTTTTAACTCAGAACTAAATCTGAAAAATAGAAATTAAGCAAAATGAATCCCTCCGGCAGGGGCGTCACTAGGCCCTTTTTAGGGGGGCTTCAGCCCCCCTAAACTTCTGACCAGCCCCCCTAAAAATATATATTTGATTAATAAATTTTTGATCGCTTCAGTCCCCTTTAAAAAAACTCATTTGAAACGGCGGCAAGCTGCGTCAAGTTTCGGCTCCTCCCCTTATCTGAGTCTGCTTGATTTTAGCGCATTTTTCAATCTGCAGGGGCGCCGAGCAGAGTGAACATCAAGGTGTGTGTCGTGTGTGCGTGCATTTATTGATAGATTGCTAGTGCTATGATATTACACCTGCATCGGTGCAGTTCTTTGTCATAAATGCATTGCAGTTTACATAATGTAATCATGGAATAGTGGATTGCAGTAAGGTTAGTAGCATACCACCCTACCCTAATAGTCAAATAATATTTTTTTAATCATACCCTTATTGGGGGCTGAGCCCCCCTAAAATCAAAATCCTAGAATCGCCCCTGCCCTCCGGTATTTGTTCTAGTTTACTAATTATCTATGAATAATGTTTAACTTTCCTGGGTCAAATGTAACATCTTTTTTACATACTGTTATTGACATCTTTCCACGTTACATTCAGTAATTATTTAAGAGATGATACATTTCAGTAAGTTTTACTGTATCCTTAAAGATACAATCTAAATTTAATCAATGTAATGTTGTACCTCAGATCAGTTGATGAATGTTCTCCTGTGAATGTTCTTGTCTCTCTTATAGACTGGTCTCTCTTCATGGAAATACAGCTGGACTGCGGTGGGTTTGATCTTTGCCTGTTGAGAGACATATAGTGATTGAGCCTCCAGAACAAGATTATGAAGCAGTAATCTCTTCTATTGGTTTGTTTGACTTCAGCATTTATTGATTGGCGAGATTTGCAGCTTGAGGTCAGTGAAGGAGCTGAAAACAGCTGCATACATTCAAAAGGATGAGAAAGAAAGGTTCAAGAATCCACTTGCTGCACAAACTGCCAAAGATTTCTATGAAGGGTTGCAGTTCTTGAAACTACGCTAGTTGCAGGACAACCAAACCAGACGGTCCCATGAATCTAGTGATCAACTCCACTTTTAAACATTCAGGATTCCAAAGCAATATATGTTCACTCGACCGCATTCAACTCTGTCAATCACAACACACTTTTCACAGCCTGGAAAACTGCGTCAGGCTCTCTGTACTGGTTAAAAAAATGGTTCAGATCATTCATCTGAAAAATACTGCAGGAATTAGATGCTTTGTTTCCAGTCAACACTTGGAGAAACTCATGCTTTCATCAGCAGCAGGTTGGATAATTGTAACGGTGAAAAACCCCATCAGAGCACGAGGTGATCCAGAACATCTGAACACGTCACACATCCTCAACTCTTTACACTGCCTTCAGTCACATTTATCACTGATGCTAAAGCATTATTACTCGTTGATGAATCACTCAATGGCCAATATAGAGGGTCTATATTTTAATCTCTACCCAGCATGCACTGCTTCAGACTCCCATCAGTGTGAACATCATCACATGAAGATGAACAACTGTTGTAAACAGAAATGTTGTACCTCCGATCAGCTGCTGTTTGTCTTCCTTTAAGATCTATAAATCTGTCAATAGATCTGTCACTCTTCATGGACACACAGCTGGATTCTGCTGATTTTGATCTTTCCCTGTGGAATTGAATTCACATCAATAGAGACATTAGAATATAGAGACTGGAATTCTTATAGTCGAGTTAACATGAAATATAAACCTAACATATCTATCTATCTATCTATCTATCCATTCATGCACCTATCTATCTATCTATCTATCTATCTATCTATCTATCTATCTATCTATCTATCTATCTATCCATTCATGCACCTATCTATCTATCTATCTATCTATCTATCTATCTATCCATTCATGCACCTATCTATCTATCTATCCATTCATGCACCTATCTATCTATCTATCTATCTATCTATCTATCTATCTATCTATCTATCTACCCAAACAGAAATGTTGTACCTCAGTTCAGCTGCTGTTTGTCTTCCTTTAAGATCTATAAATCTGTCAATAGATCTGTCACTCTTCATGGACACACAGCTGGATTCTGCTGATTTTGATCTTTCCCTGTGGAATTGAATTCACATCAATAGAGACATTAGAATATAGAGACTGGAATTCTTATAGTCGAGTTAACATGAAATATAAACCTAACATATCTATCTATCTATCTATCTATCTATCTATCTATCTATCTATCTATCTATCCATTCATGCACCTATCTATCTATCTATCTATCTATCTATCTATCTATCTATCTATCTATCTATCTATCTATCTATCTATCTATCTATCCATTCATGCACCTATCTATCTATCTATCTATCTATCCATTCATGCACCTATCTATCTATCTATCTATCTATCCATTCATGCACCTATCTATCTATCTATCTATCTATCTATCTATCTATCTATCTATCCATTCATGCACCTATCTATCTATCTATCTATCTATCTATCTATCTATCTATCTATCCATTCATGCACCTATCTATCTATCTATCTATCTATCTATCCATTCATGCACCTATCTATCTATCTATCTATCTATCTATCTATCTATCTATCTATCTATCTATCCATTCATGCACCTATCTATCTATCTATCTATCTATCTATCCATTCATGCACCTATCTATCTATCTATCTATCTATCTATCTATCTATCTATTCATGCACCTATCTATCTATCTATCTATCTATCTATCTATCTATCTATCTATCTATCTATCTACCCAAACAGAAATGTTGTACCTCAGTTCAGCTGCTGTTTGTCTTCCTTTGAGATCTATAAATCTGTCAATAGATCTGTCACTCGTCATGGACACACAGCTGGACTCCAGTGATTTTGATTTCTCTCTGTGTAATTGAATTGACATTAATAGAGACGTTAGAATATAGAGACAGGAATTCTTATAGTCGAGTTAACATGCAGAATCTTGTTACATAGAGAATTTTGTCTAAGTGAAGCTTAACGTTGAAACCTCAGTGAAGTTGGTCATAAAACTAAATAATCTCTATTTATGAGGTTTTTTTAGTCTGTGACACTGAAAGAAACATTGTAACTATGAGCCCTTCTTAAATATAACAAAAACACTTTTAAGTACAACTGCATAATCTTCCACCCCATATGGTCCAAAATGTTGCAAAACTATTGCTGTTCGTTTGAGCCACTATGATGAACATTGTATCTTTTTCCTCTCTTTAGGAAAAACCCATTATATTAATGACAGTGATGTCACTCTCCATCCCACCTCGTCCATATCTCTCCAAACTGATGCTGTGTGTTTGTGCTTGATTAGTGCCGTTCACATTGTATCACAGTTTTGCAACACTATGGATGAGGTTGGGTGGAGATTAACGGATCCAGAATTCTATGTTATTTCTAAGGAGGGGGAAGAGATAAAATGTTAATTTTAAAAGTACAAATGAACGGTGCCAGTTTGTATTGATTCGAACAACGTTCAAAATTTCAAACACCAAACAGCACGAACATTTGTTTTTGCGGCACAAATCAGCACAAACTTATTACAAATGAATGGTATAGTTTGAAACGTTTAAAAGTCTTGAGATTGAGGATAATGTTACTCTGTGTTACACTGTAAATCAGCACAAGAATATGAGAAAACCACTCAGATCAACTTAACAACCCTGAACATCCTGATTAATAAAATACTCAACATTAATATGATATGAAGATTTCAGTACCTACGTCCTGGAGGGAAATCTGCATCTCTGAATGTGTGTGTGTCGCTCATGATTCATTCAGTTTCATGGAGCCGCTCCGGTGACTCTGAGACACAATTGTAAATTAATTTACTTGAAGTTTACACTGGAACTTATTATTTAACTTATTTAAAAAAATAATATATATATATATATATATATATATATATATATTCCTTTTCATTTGCCTTTTATGTTTCTATAAAATAATTAAAATGAATTGAATATCTGTGAAATTTGGGTCAGTTTTTCTGTAAATAATTATTTCCATAAAATCCTCCGAGTGAATTTGAACAAAATAAGTTCATATCAATGTTTTGCATGTCTATCATTACAGTCGGCCGTTCCTGATATTTCCCTGCTAGTTTATAAATGGCACTTAATTTACCAACATTAACTTTAAGAAAACTGCATAAACCACAACAACAACAAAAACTAGATATTTTATAAACTTCAGTTGGCTTGAGAAAGCACAGCCTGAAAGTTTAAATTAGTTGTAAAAGCTTCAAGCTTAAAAAGTTTTGAGAGTTTCAAACTTTAAAACATGTCGCTAAAAAGATTTATTTGGAGATTACTGATGATTCAGTTGGTCAGTGAATGGCGCCAATAGACCCAACCCCCATGTCTCTACGACTTTCTGATGCAGAGATATAGGTCTGGCTAAACGGTTGCTAGGGTACTTTGTTTGGTTGCTAAGGAGTGGTTAAGCCTCTGCCATTGTTATCACTTCAAAGGCTGCTTGACAGTATGAATGATATAAACCAACCACAACGCCTCTACGACATTCAGAACTGAAGATATCTCGCTTTGCATTTGGTTGCTAAGGTGCTCGATAATGGTTGCTAGGGCGTGGCTAGGAAGTGTTGAAAACATTGGTGATTGGCAGTTTGCCAGTTTGAGATGGGTTGCTAAGGTGTTCTAAATGGTTGCTAGGGCGTGGCTTAATAGCTTCACTGTGATCCTGAGACACTCATTGGTCGCCTGAGTAAAATGAGCCCTCCCCCTTGTCTCTGTGACGCTGTGCTGAAGAGATATGTTCAATTCAAAATTCCTATGCATTTTGCCATAGTAGATGGTGTTTCATGGGACAGCCTTCCCCATTCATCTCTATGGGGCAAATTTGGGCAGCTCTAGCACCCCAGGGGTGCAACTTTTACCCCATTGTGTGGTATGTTCTTACAGAGGCTGTCACCCTCTTCAAATGTGGCGAGTTTCATCTTTTTACAAATTCCTCGCTCCGAGTTATTAATCGTCAAAGTTCGTCGCAATGTTAAGTCAATGGGATTTTTCGGCTGCTTTTTCGCCCCTGGGGCGGACATCGTACCCCCGATCCCTTAGAAACGATATAGCAACTCAAGTCAGAACAGGTCTGAAGTCTGAGCAGAGTTTAGTGGTTGTAGCTTTAAAGCTTTAGGAGGAGATTCTTTTAGAATTTTAGGTAAGAAGAAAAATAATAATAAGTTTAGATACAATATCACTAAGTTGGCTTTCTCAAGCCAACTTAATCACTCCAGATGTTAAAGCAGAAACTTTAGGAAGATTCCCTGTTGTTGTTTGTCAGGATCAGCAGCTGCAGTTCCCAGAATATCCAGCAGAGGATCTGGTTATCTGGTTATAAACCTGTTTTTCTCAGTCACTCTTTTACTTGTTTAGTATCACAATTTATCCTGTTCTGTGTTTTAATCTCGATCTCCTCCCTGTTTCCCTGGATTTCCCTGTCACTTTCTGGATTGTTTTCTCTGTGATTTTGACCTTCTGTCTGTTATTTGGATTATCCTGATAAAACTGTGTTTGGATCCTCAACTCTTCTGTCTCAGAGAAATGACATTATTGTTGCTCATATAAACATGTGAACTAAACCATTTTAAGGTTAATTCAGTGACTAAACAGTGTAATTTAAACATAAAGGGAAAGAGAATTGAATGTGAAGATCTGAATGTTTGGTTCAGCACTTGCTGTGTAAGTTGAAACACAAGAAAGCATCTACTGGTTGTTTAATGAGGAAGTTCAGCTGAATAAACTCACTCACCTTGATCAGAAAAGCAGGTTCGCGCAACTGATTATTCCTGCAGAAACATGAAATATTATACACTCTGATCATACGCTTTCTGACTTAAACTATCCTTTCATGACCATAAAATGGCGGACGGTAAAACTCAGAAAATACTTTCACTTATGAAAGATAAAGTTGCCAAACCTGATTGTTGAGAAACTGATTTCATCTCATCTAGTTCATAAACAGGTCAGTTATGAGAGAGGATAATATCTCACTAGTTTTGAACAGTTATATTTTGATTATGTGTTGCATAAACAACTGAAAGAAATGTTAGGTGGAAGGCTAGTTCACTACGTGTCTAAGTGGGACTTCCGGTAAGAAGTGTGACAGGAGACAAAGTTTGTTTCTCTGTTGATCTCTTTTGAATGATTTCTTTACAGATGCAGCATTGTACCGCTATTTAAGAAATACAAGAAGTGTTAACTATATCACAGTAAATCGATAAATATTAATATAAATGAACTTACATTCAGCCATGCCGTAGAAGATGAAATGAAACGAAACTAAAAGTAAAATATAGCTGCAAGCAGCCATGACGGGGCCAAGCACAAGGAGGGCATTAAATTTCATGCCGACATGGCTGGCAGCATCAGACCAACGGCAGTAAGCATCTAAAGACATGTCAATATGACTTCAGTCTAAATGGCTGAAAAATCATCAATACGGTCTTTAGTAATTCGATTGATCGGTTTATCACGTTCGACCAACAGGCAGCGCTGTAACCAAATTGATTTGTCAAATTATGTGGTATATCCAGAGTGAGGTGACAATGACACATGCAAATTTTGGTGTCAATTGAGTAAATCATTGCTGACATAGAGCATAAAAGTCATGTGTTTCTTAAACATAGCGTTTCATGAGAAAATTCTAAATGGCCGACACTCAAAATGGCCGATATGGGAAAATTTGGTATCGCATGACTCGGCATGATGTACTGAATCTAAAGAGACCAGTTTCATGACTTTTATATCTCCGGACCACTAGGGGGCACTGTGTCAAAACACAGCAGGTAGTTTCAGATCATGATTGCCATGACACGCACCTAGTTTGGTCAGAGTACGCTAATGTTTTGGAGAGATATAGCCTCAATTTCATTTTGGTCGCTATCTTGTCTAATTCTTTCAATTCTTTCTTCCAAATTTCCTAAGCAAAACATTTTGATTTTAATAACTTTTTGTCAGCATGGTCTGAAGATGATACGATTACATTTTGGTGAAAATCGGACGAACGGTCTGGGAGGAGTTCGAAAAAGTAGGTTTTTAAAGAAAAACAATATGGCAGACAGGAAGTTTAGCTAACTATGACAAATTTGGTATCTGTGTTCTCGGCAATTAGACAATTTGTTTTGCCATAGATTAATGTAATCAAAAGCTATTAGCATATTTGTACATTTGGTTATAACTTTTGACTACAAGGTGGCGCTTCCGCAAAACTTTTTGTGTCGTATCTGGCCGAGGTGCCGAAGTGTTTGTTAAATATAGCATTTTATGACAAAATTCAAAATGGCTGATGCTCAAAACGGCCAATATGGGAAAATTGGGTATCGCACAACTTGGTATGACACACTGAATCTAAAAAGACCAGTTTTATGATTTTTGGCCAAAGCGTTCAGGAGTTATAAGCAATAATGTATCTTTTTTTCATATCTCCTGACCACTGGGGGGCACTGCACCAAAACTCAGCAGGTAGCCTCAGATCATGATTGACATAACACACACCAGGTTTGGTCAGAATACACTAATGCGTTGTGGAGATATACCCTAATTTTCATTTTTGCTGCCATTTTGTCAAATTCTTTCGCAAGTTTATAAAAAACGATTTGACGAATCAACTTGATTTCCATAACTTTTGGTCACCATAGTCTGGAGATTATTTGGTTCAATTTTCGTGAAAATCGGACAAACGGCCTAGGAGTTCGAAAAAGTTCATGAATACAACGCCTACAAACTTTTTTTTGTAGGAATTTGTCGGAATTTGTCTTGGAATTTGTCTTGGAATTTGTCTTGGAATTTGTCTTGGTATTTGTCTTGGAATTTGTCTTGGAATTTGTCTTGGTATTTGTCTTGGTATTGAAGCTTCCAGTGCACATTTACAACACAACACGAGTTTACATAGAAAATAACAATAACAATACATAACATACACAGTACATGTGGTCACATGCTGGGATTTTTTGTATGGAGTGGGAGAGGGGATAGATTGCCAGCCATAACATCCGTCTGCATTGTTTTTCTTCCCCTGCATTTTATCTCATTAATTCAACTGTTCAAGAAACTCAAAGACTAAAGAGTGTCTGTGACTCCAGATGGACAGAAACAAACTAACAATCATCAACTGATTCATCAATAGAAATGATCAGAGCTCATAAACCTTCATATGGAGATTAAATAAGATTGATTTTATACTTTAATATGTAACCACTAAATCACAGTAACACAATATGGGATTTATGTATTCACAGACATTATTAAAAAAAAACACACACACGTACACATGTAGTATGTAAATAGAGAGTTTGTTCAATGTTCTTCTGATCTTTAATAATGTTTTCATAACTTTAGCACAAAAGCATTATTTATGCATCGATCATGAAGTGTTTTCTCTGTAATCATTAGTTGGACGTTTGTGATGGAATTTTATAGTTGATATGTTTTCTCTTGACATTATTGATTATTGTGTGACATTAATTGTATTTTTATTCTGTAGAACTATTAAGTAAAATATAATAAGTCTGAAGAAATACACTTGAGGTATAGAGAGGGTAATGTGTTCCTGATAAGGAATGGAAAATAACAACTGAGTCTTTAGCCTTGACTAGAGATATAAGTGTCGAAGCGGCCCTCCCTTCTTTGTCACACTCTGCAGGGCAGCTTCGGATGTCTGTATGACTGTGGCCTTTTCTTGCAAGAGAATAAACCTTTTTAAATTACAATTGGGATATTTGTCTCTTATTCAGAACTAGTAAAAGATTTTGCCACCACAACGTTCCTCTAATGTTTTTTAAATGTTACTTGTTTCAGGAAACATTCAAAAGTAATGTTTCATAATGTTTGAAGAAAGACACAATATAACATTCCACTAATGTTCACATAACCAACAGCAAATTAAAGCGCATTCAGAAATAATGTTTTCATAACTTAAGCTACACGTTATTATTTATTATAAATGTCCAGTAATCTTTGTAAAAATATGTTTCATGGTTGTAAATTAGCGAGTATTTCAGATACTGAAGATTATGACAGAAAATTACTGACTTTTATTTCTTTATAATAGTCAAACGTTTATTTCAGGATTGTTTTGATTTTATTCTTGAGAATCTCCAAGAATCCTGTTCGACCTTTGACCTCTTTCCCTCTCTTTTCCTCTGCTGGTAAATTCCTCTGGAGTTTCTGCTGTAATTATGACAATCCTGATGGATTTCAAACTCTTTTATTAACAAAAACGATAAGAGTTGATGTTCTGATTCAGTTTGATCTCAATGAGTTTTTATATTTACCTGAATTCATAACAAAAACTGTTAAACGATATAAAATAAACATTGACTGAAATAATACAAACCCTAAACCTAACCTGATGTTCTAATTAATGAAACAAAAATAAACAATGATATAATCTATAGATATATTTAAAAAACATTATAATAAAAATGACCAAAAAAAATTGAAACGCAAATGTAAGAATAAAAACTAATTCAACACTGAATCTCAATGATACAAAAATAACACTGGTCGAAACTTGTCTTTTTGCATATAATTTTGTATAGAATTTCAATTTTATAAATATTTTAAGTCACCTTGGAAGTTTTGAGACACTTGTTGGGAAACACTGATCTAATGATCTTGAAAACATGTTTAACTAGAAATGAATTTTTCTAAAAGAAAAGCAGTTTTAAAGTTTTAAAGCATGTTCAGCTGCAGAGACTCTCATCAGCCAATCAGGAGTGATCAGAGCTGTGATTGGCCGGAGCGGCGGAGGGGAGGGACTGTGTGCGCTGGCGCTCAGTGTCACCCTCCTCTGGCTCGATCCCGGACTGAACGCAGGAAACGGAGCGGCTGACGGTCAGTGTGTGTGTGGCGTGTGTGTCGAACACACTGACGTCAGCAGGAGCTGCACAGAACCAACAGCCAACATGAACACAGAGTCTCATATGATGAAAACATCATGAGCTCATCAACTCACGGGGGTCTGATGAAGCTCCGCCCTCTGTGCTGTGAGTGACAGGCTCCGCCCCCTCAGTCAGGCACAGGGGCGTGGCCAGAAGAGCAGGGGATTCTGGGACATGATCCAGAGGAGCAGAGACTGGACGAGAGAAGACATGATGATAATGAGTGAGTCAGTCAGTGTGAGAGTGTCCGTCCATGACTGTCCATGAGTGTGTGTGTGTGTGTGTGTGTGTGTGTGTGTGAGAGAGAGAGAGAGAGAGAGTGTAACACTCACTGATGCAGTCAGAGGAGCTGAATGACACAGATGGGCGGCTGGAGCGGTGCTCTGATGACAGAGTGTGTTCAGGTGTGTGTGTGAGTGCATGTGTGTGTGCAGGTGTTTGTGCAGGTGTGTGTTCAGGTGTGTGTGCAGGTGTGTGTGCAGGTGTGTGTTCAGGTGTGTGTTCAGGTGTGTGTGTGAGTTTTCTGGCTGCGGGTTCCTCTGGTTTCTGGACTGCGGTGTGTCCCTGATCTCCACCTGCTCAATCACAGATTGTAGTGAGATTTTACCGTATTTTTAAAGGAGTTGCATGTAGGATTCAGAAAGCTTGTTATTAGCGCCACCGGTTTAATTGAAAAAATAAAGATTGATAGTTGAAGACATTGAATTAAATGTAAGAAGTATCGGCTGCATATCGTTCTGCATTATTCTGAACAGAAGCTCTGGTTTCATGAGACAAGAAGAGCCGTCGGATAAAGATCCGTCTGCAGGCTTTCAGCATGGGAAGGTCTCGTTTTTAAATTTCTTTACGGGCGGCTCATAAAAATTTGTACATAAAACCCCTTTAAAGCTTGAAGTTTAAAGATTTTGAAAGCTATTCATTCTATCAGAAAAACAGAGATAGATATTCAGGTGGTTGCTAAGAGGTTGCAACAGCATGATGTTTCGGGTAAGTTGCTAAGGTTTGCTCTGTGGTTACTAGGGTATTCTTGGTGGTTGCTAGGGTGTACTGGGTGGTAACAAGAAGGCTGCTATGCAGTAGCTACAGCATGGTGTTTTGGAAGGTTGCAAGGGTGTTGCTAAGCAGTTCCTAAGGAATTCTGTGTGGTTGCTATGGGGTTGCCTTTTCAGTTGCTATAGTAAATGTTGGTTTCTAAGAGGTTACATACATTCTATCAGAAAAACAGAGATAGATTTTCTGGGTGGTTGCTAAGAGGTTGTGTGGTTGCAACACATGGTGTTTCAGGAGGTTGGTAGGGTGTTGCTATGGAGTTGCTAGGGTGTTGTTGCTACAGCATGTTATGCTGGATATGTTATTGGTACTGCATTATGATCTAGGATGTTGCTAGGGTGTAGCTATGCAGTTTCTACTGTATTCTGGGGGGTTGCTAGGGTATTACTAGCAGGTTGCTACAGTATGGTGTTCAGGGTCTCATTTATAAAACTGTGCGTAGGATCCTTACTAAAAGTTTACGTGCACCCAAAAGCACAAAATGGCGTACGCAAACAAAAATTGAAACTTACAAAAAAGTCTAACTGATAATTTGCGCACGTGAAAAAAAAAAAATCGACATCCCTGAGTGTCACTGTAGTATTTATGTTTACAGCGATCGCATTAAATCCTTTACACCTGCTCATACGAATCAGATAATGCACATAAACCCATAGATCATTAGCAAGTGAAAGTAAAATAAATTAAATTGATACACTTTTATTTGATAATTTATTACCGTTTATTTATATAAATTGCTATTGTGGACATGCGTGTTTTATAGGACGTTTTATCCTAGATAATGAGGATTGAAAGTGATTTGTAAGTTAATGGTTATATGGATAGGTCTATATGTGTATGGAAGTCCGTTTCCACCACAGTTGAGAAAAAAAAAAAGATTAAGTCGAAATAATGACTTAGTATCTCGAAATAACGGGAAACATTCTCGCTTCTCCGTATGGTCAAAGCGTGTAAATGCGAGATCACAGCAAACATGACACGTTCTGTAAAACAGCTGTTAAAGTCGGTGTGATAATCAATAATATAATTAAAGAACATGAAAGATAAATCATCAGTATAGAAGAGGGTTATTAGGATTCTATACTATTTAATATTTCATTCGTTTGTATTTTTGTGTATGAACAAGCAGCAGCACAGTGATCCATGGATTTCAAACAGAGGAATTATAGTATAATTTGTTACATATATAACAAATATATTTGTTATATAAGATGTATTATATTATTGTATAGTATTTTATTGTATTATAGTGACTCTTTATGATGAACCTGCACATCAAAGAGCATTCGCGAAATTCGCGTTAATATTAACACATGTACTCATGCATTTTATGAAGACGTTACACTTAAACCTAACGAATAAATCCAGCGTTAATCCGATGGTTTTGTAAATCGTGGATTTTTGATGCAACAGTTTTCACCAGCTCCTCGATATCATGGTAACCGCCTCGCTTCTGTTCCACTTCCATGCCTTCCTGTGCACATGGAAAAGTGTGCAAAATATACTGATAATTTATAATTCATGTTGCTATAGATTGCATTTTATATATTACACGGACTTTAACTAAGACAGCAGTTTTTACAGAACTTGTCATGTTTGCTGTGATCTCACATTTACACGCTTTGACCATGCAGAGAAACAGAGAAGTTAAGTCATTATTTCGACTTAAATAATATTTTTTTCCCTTTCTCAACTGTGGTGGAAACTGGCTTCCATAATATGCACAACTTTTCAAGTTCAATGTGTTTAATTTCATTAATTCTACTGTCAATCCCTTAACTCACCATCGGTTGTCGCCAAAACCGCTCCGTCTCCAAAATGTTCGTCCGCATGGGTCACAATTTGCGTGCTTTTACGCAAATATTCCCATCAAGTTTGTTTTTATAGATCTCAACCTTTGCGTGGGAACTGGCGTACGTACGTTTCCAGCCCCGTTTTGTGCGTACGCACGCTTTATAAATGAGACCCCAGGTATGTTGTTAGGGTGTTGCTATGTGATTGCTATAATGCTGTAACTTCTAGGGTTTGCTATGTGGTTACTAGGGTATTCTTGGTGGTTGCTAAGGTGTACTGGGTGGTTACTAGAAGGCTGCTGTTGGGTTGCTATAGCATGGTTTTCTTGCTATGCAGTTGTTAAGGTATTCTGTGTTGTTGCTAAAGTGTTGCTATGAGGTTGCAATAGTGTTATCATTGGTTTCTAAGAGGTTCCTAGGGTGTTGTTACATGGTTGCAAGGAGTTTGCTACACCATGGTGATCTGGAATGTTGCTATGGTGTTCCGGTAAGTTGCTAGGGTGCTCCAGGTGGTTACTAGGAGGTTGTTATGTGGTATAACTCATCAACATCATCTCAAATACACAATGACATCACCTTCATTAGGAGCTTCAGCTTTGGATCCTGCAGATGGAGAAACTCCAGCCTGTGAG
>JAWRVZ010000433.1:20000-22500 GCA_037043235.1 Rhodeus uyekii | reverse complement strand
TCTGCAGAGCTTTGGCCAGCATCTTTGCTCCAAAGTCGCCCATGTTGTTCCCGCTGATGTCCAGATGCGTCAGACTGCTGTTCCCGCCCAGAGCGTTCAGAACCACCGACAGATCGGCCTTCAGACGCGAGTCGGCCAGAGACAGGGACGTCAGCGGCTGCACACACACACACACACACACGCAGGTAATGATGCTTTCTCCTGTCACAAATTAAAAGGCTGGTAATGCAAAGCTTGATGTGAAACGGTTTGTTCTGAGTTCTCACGAGCGGCTGAGAGACCGCTGGTGTTCCTGCATCTCTCTCTCCTCCGGTCTCACGCTGTCCATCTCTGACCTGAGGCCAGTCCAGTGTCTCCTGACCCTGAGCGTTTCTGACCCTGATTCTGTGACACTAGAGGAACCAGAGCCGTCACGCGGTTCTCTGTTTAAGAGTGCCTTTCATCAAATTCCCATCCCACCGTCTGGGTTTCCTGACTATTATGGTTCCCCAAGCCAGTACCGGTTTCAGTACTGGTATTTTACCTGTTGTTTCCCCCACTCATCTATTTCTCATGGCCAGTTTGCCTCCCCTGTTCTCTCCTCCTGAACTGTTCTCCAGACTACTGTCCTCGTGGGTTATTCTCAGCGTCACTCGCTCAACTTGCCAGTTATTGTTCATCATTCCCTGTCTGCTGTTTCTGGACTGTGATCTCCTCCTCTCCTGCATCTCCTGTCTTGTCTGTTGATTTATCATCAAGCCTGTAAAATCGTATTCTACATTCGAGTTCTCTCACAGATCCGAGACAGATGTGTGATAAGGAAACAAGGCTGAGAGAGATCAGATCTACAGACTCACCGAATCCTCTTCCTGAATCATCTGCACCACAGAGACCAGAACCTGCCCAAGATTCCTGACACACACACACATTCAGACTGTGAGACGATCGGATCACGACACACAGGAAACTGAACTACACTGACAGTTTCATTTCATGAAATTATACATAAAATTCATATTACAGAAACACAAAAGGGATCAAATGTATACAGTAATACCTCGGTTTACAAGCGACTTGGTATACGAGCAAATCGGTGTATGAGCATGGAGGGTCGAATCGGTGTACGAGCATTGTATCGGTGTACGAGAAAAAATGTTCCTCACCCATGCGCAGTTTTGTGTGGAAAAAGTCCTAACGCTCAGCATCCTTGTGCGCATTTTTACATGAAATATCCTAATGACAGCCTCTCATAACACAGTCAGGAGGTTCCAACCCCTTTATCACCCCTTAACTCATTCATTGGCTGCATCATTCACCACAGTGATACTTTTATAAGTGATTTACAGAAGTTTTTACCTCCTATTCTTAACATTAATTAATTGTGATCGCTATTGTTCACGTAGTGAAATATACACGTGAAGTAACTGTCACGGTTCATGAATTCAGTGTCTCCTAGTTCTGCCTGAGTGTGTACGTGTGTGTGTGTGTGTGTGTGTGTGGTCACTGATTCTCACCTGATTCTCATATCATCTGCCCATCTCCCTGCTTTCGCGGCTCCCGCGAATTCGTTCGTTCGTCCCGCGTTCCACAACTTTAACTCTGTATTATCACTTTGTTTGTTTTCTGCACTATTATAATAAATTCACTAATTTGCTTTCATCCTTGCTTTCCCCGCTCCTCCCTCCTCCCTCCTCCCTCCTCCCTCCTCTCTCTCCTCCACTCACGCTGCTCAAACCTGAAGTGCATTACAGTAAATTGTCAAGTATTTTTAGAGTTTAATTGTCAATTATTAATTAGTATTTATATGAGATCTTAATGGTTACAATTTTATGCAATTAATAGGGTAAAAACAAAAAAATATTTAAAATTGGCATTTGTGGTCGTGTGGAACGATTTAATTGATTTTTAGTGCATTCTTATGGGGAAATTTGTTTTGGTGTACGAGCATTTTGGTTTACGAGCTCGCTCTTGGAACGAATTAAACTCGTAAACCGAGGTATTACTGTATCTTGAATGCAATGCTGGAAACTTTGGATTAAAGCATCTCCAGTATGCTTGAATGTGTCTGTAAATGTAACTGGAACTGAAATCGCTCGAGTTATTCTTTCAGCATCACATGAGCTCTGAACTGAACAAGAGTCTCACTTGGTTTTGATGTTGCTGAAGTTCCTGCCGATGGACAGATGTTTGATGGAGCGGTTCTTCCCAAGCCACTCGAGCAGCGTGGGCAGATCAGAGTCCAGCCCTGCGACACACACACCAGCGTACTGAATCAGCACGGCAGCAGACCGCCATGTGTGTGTGTGTGTGTGTGTGTGGGTGTGTGTTATTAACCGTTCTCAGACACGTCCAGGCTGGTGATGTTTGGGATCTCAGCAATACAGCTCTCCAGAATCTGAGTGCCTGCTGATCGCAACTAAACCAGAACAATAGATGAGGAACGAGAGATGAGTGCAGGATGAATCAAGATGAATCAGACTGTGATATAAGCCATTATTGAAGCACAACAGCTGTGATTCAC
>JAWRVZ010000433.1:0-17500 GCA_037043235.1 Rhodeus uyekii | reverse complement strand
GCTTCATGCATAGTTTGTCTGTCTCTGTCAGCTGTGAAGGGTTCACATGTGATAAATGTAGGGACATAATTAGGCTGACAGAGAAGGTTTCAGAATTAGAGACACGCATCCAAACTTTAATTGAGGATAGTAAGAATGCAAGGGTTTTAGATACTGCTTTGGATGCGACTAGCTTAGCAAACCCTGTACATTGTTCGGTTCCGGCTGTAGAGCCCGTGCAGCAGGGCAACTGGGTGACTGTGAGACGGCATAATCGCGGGTCAAAAAACCACTGTTCCATTCCGATCAGAACATCAAACAGGTTCTCCCCACTCAGTGACGCACCCACTGAGAAACCTGTTGAAAGTGCCCTAGTGATTGGCGATTCTATTACTCGGAATGTGAAAATAGAGACTCCAGCCACCATAGTCACATGTTTGCCGGGAGCCAGAGCGCCTGACGTCAAAGCAAATTTAAAAGTGCTGGCTAAGGCTAATCGTAAATATTCTAAGATTGTTATTCACGTCGGCGCTAATGATGTCCGACTTCGCCAGTCGGAGATCACTAAAACTAATATTAAAGAGGTGTGTGAACTCGCAAGTACGATGTCAGGCACTGTAATTTGCTCTGGCCCTCTCCCTATGCGCAGGAGTGATGAGATGCTTAGCAGATTATCCTCACTCAATGGCTGGATGTCTAAGTGGTGCCCGCAGAATAACATAGGGTTCATAGACAATTGGAAAAGTTTTTGGGGCAGACCTGACCTGTTAAAAAGAGATGGTATTCATCCCACCTGGGATGGTGCCGCTCTTCTCTCTAGTAATTTGGCATATAGTCTTAGAGCTAAACCTTGACTAACTGGGGTCCAGGTCAGGAAGCAGACAAACTGGCTAAACCGACCGTCTGCTAGCTGTCTCACGTCACAGAGGTCAGATAAATTACAACACATAGAAACTCTTTCTCCTAGATATCCTATAGAGACTGTGTCTGTTCCACGAATTAGCAAATACAAAAAACTCTCAAAACCGTTTAAGGGTAAAAATTTAATTGATTTACAAACAACTAAGAACGGTTATAACACAAATGAACAAATGATAAAGCTTGGGTTGCTGAATATACGATCCCTTTCCTCAAAAGCACTTATTGTAAATGATATAATTACAGATCATAAACTAGATGTGCTGTGTTTGACAGAAACTTGGCTAAAACCAGACGATTATATTACTTTAAATGAGTCCACCCCTCAAGATTACTGTTATAAACATGAGCCTCATCTGAAAGGTAAAGGAGGAGGTGTTGCTGTAATTTATAGTAACACGATCAGTACTGCTCAAAGGTCTAATTTGAAATATAATTATTTTGAAGCGATGGTCCTTAATGTAAAATTATCTAGTGCAAGTAATAATTCCTGTTTAACTTTTGTGCTGGCTATTCTATACAGGCCACCATACAGACTTTATCAAAGAATTTGCTGATTTTCTCTCAGAACTAGTAATGTCTGCAGATAAAGTCATAATTGTCGGTGATTTTAATATCCATGTAGATAATGAAAAAGACGCATTGGGATTGGCATTTAGAGACATCTTAAACTCTATTGGAGTTACACAACATGTATCAGGACCCACTCATTCTCATAATCATACTTTAGATCTAATATTGTCGCATGGGATCAATGTTGATACTGTTCAAATTCTGCAGCAGAGCGATGACATCTCAGATCATTACTTAGTTGCGTGTAGATTACCTTTAGCCAAAGTCGAAAAACTAACTCCCTGTTATAAATATAGTAGAACTATCACTCCTAACACAAAAGATAGCTTTATAAATAATCTTCCTGATCAGTTTGATCTACTTAACATCCCAGATAGCCTAGAAGAACTTGATGTTGCAACAGAAACTATTAACTCTCTCTTTTCCAGCACTTTAGACACTGTTGCTCCGTTGCGCTTAAAGAAGATTAAAGAAAATAGTCCAACACCGTGGTACAACGAGCACACCCGGGCCCTCAAGAGAGCAGCCAGAAAAATGGAGCGGAGCTGGAAAAAAACTAAGCTAGAGGTTTTTCGCATTTCATGGAAAGACAGCTCTATTGCATTCAGAAAAGCCTTAAAATCAGCTAGATCTGCTTACTTTTCCACCCTCTTAGAAGAAAACAAATACAACCCTAGGTATTTATTTGAGACAGTGACTAAATTAACAAGAAATAAAGCCTCAACCCCAGATGCTTTAAAACAGCACAGCAGTAATGACTTCATGGACTTCTTTACTTGCAAAATTCATAATATTAGAGAGAAAATTATAACCATGCAACCGTCTACTACAATATCACAAAATACAGTAAATTTTAGTGTCCCCGAAGAAAAATTCCACTCCTTCATTGCTATTGGGGAGGAAGAATTGTCTAAACTCGTTAAATCATCAAAATCAACAACATGTATGCTAGACCCAATACCAACTAAGCTACTGAAAGAGTTGCTTCCAGAAATCATAGATCCTATTCTTAATATAATTAATTCTTCTTTGTCATTAGGATACGTACCAAAAACCTTTAAGCTGGCCGTAATTAAACCGCTTATTAAAAAACCACAACTTGATCCTACAGAATTAGTTAATTACAGGCCGATATCGAATCTACCTTTTTTGTCAAAGATTCTAGAAAAGGCAATATCTTCACAACTATGTTCCTTTCTAGAAAGAAACAGCATCTACGAGGATTTCCAGTCAGGATTTAGACCATATCATAGTACTGAGACTGCTCTTATTAGAGTTACTAATGATTTGCTCTTATCATCCGATCGTGGTTGTATCTCTCTGTTAGTGTTACTGGACCTTAGTGCTGCATTTGATACAATTGACCACAAAATCCTTCTGAATAGACTTGAAAATTATGTTGGCATTAGTGGAGTTGCATTAGCCTGGTTCAAATCATACTTATCTGACCGTTATCAGTTTGTAGCAGTAAATGAGGAGATGTCATATCGGTCACAAGTTCAGTATGGAGTTCCTCAAGGTTCAGTGTTAGGACCATTGCTTTTCACCCTGTACATGCTTCCTTTGGGTGCAGTTATTAGGAAGCATGGCATTAGCTTTCATTGTTACGCTGATGATACTCAGCTCTATATTTCTTCTCATCCGGATGAAACAAACAAATTCACTAAATTAACAGAATGCATAACCGATATAAAAAATTGGATGACTAATAACTTTCTACTGCTTAATTCTGAAAAAACAGAGATTCTAATTATTAGACCAATAAGTTCAGCGCGTAATAATCTAGACTACTGCCTAACACTCGATGGCTGCTCTGTCAAGTCTTCGTCGTCAGTTAGAAACCTGGGTGTGCTCTTTGATACCAATCTTTCATTTGAAAGCCATGTTTCTAGCATCTGTAAAACGGCATTCTTCCATCTTAAAAATATATCTAAATTACGACATATGCTCTCTAAGACAAATGCGGAAAAGTTAGTTCATGCGTTCATGAGTTCAAGGCTAGATTATTGTAATGCTCTACTAGGTGGTTGCCCTGCACGCTTAATAAACAAATTCCAGCTGGTCCAAAATGCAGCAGCTCGAGTTCTTACTAGAACCAGGAAATATGAGCATATTAGCCCAGTTCTGTCAAACCTGCACTGGCTTCCTATTAATCACCGAATACATTTTAAAATCTTGCTAATTACTTACAAAGCATTAAATGGTTTAGCTCCCCAGTACTTGAGCGATCTCTTAACACATTATAGTCCTTCACGTCTATTGCGATCCCAAAATACTGACCAGCTGATAATACCTAGAATATCAAAGTCAACTGCTGGGGGTCGATCCTTTTCCTATTTAGCTCCTAAACTCTGGAACAGTCTTCCTATTACAGTTCGGGAAGCAGACACACTCTGTCAGTTTAAATCTAGACTAAAAACACATCTTTTCAACCTGGCATACACATAACACATTATACATACATTTTAATCCAAATCATGTAAAATTATTGTTAGGCTGCATAATTTAGATAAGCCGGAACCGAGAACATTCCCATAACACCTGATGTACTCGATACATCAGAAGAAGAATGGCATCTACGCTGATATTGTTCTCTGTTTATTCCAAGGTTACCGTGGTCAGCCGGATCCGGGCCGTATCCAGATCAGATGAAGGACCTGGACACGAGCACAGCACTGCCCTGGGGTGTCTGCGGAGACCGTGACTCTACTGGACCCTCCCCTGTGACGATCATGAACCCATCTCTAACCGGACGAAATTGGACTTCATATTGGACTTGAATTGTTGTATAATAATCATGCACTGTTTGGCTGTTGGCCAGAGGAGAACTGGTCCCCCGACTGAGCCTGGTTTATCCCAAGGTTTTTTCTCCATTCTATTCTTCATTCGTTACGTCACCTGCCGGAGTTTTGGTTCCTTGCCGCTGTCGCCTATGGCTTGCTCAGTTGGGGAAACTTAACACTTAAAATTCATCAATTGTATTGATTCACCTGCTCTTTTGGGGCTTCTGTTCAGCCAAACAAACTTTGTTTATATTGTTTTTCCTGTAAAGCTGCTTTGAAACAATCTACATTGTAAAAAGCGCTATATAAATAAAGGTGACTTGACTTGACTTGTGTGTGTGAGTTACTTGTGACTGAAGACACTTCTGGACATGTTGAGAACCGTCAGGTGTTTGATGGAGCCGCGCAGGAGTGAGGAACACACCTGAACACAGATCACAGATGTTCTGTTGGCAGTGTGACGTATGATAACACATATTCACGGATAACTTTACATTCACAGGAAGCTGTGTATTCCTCCTGAATAAAACTGATTCAGACTCCAAAAATTAATATCATAAATGTGTGTATTATTTTGGAAAATATTTAGTTTCTGTTACATTATATTATTGCATCCCCCCCCCACTCATAGCACTCATTCCCACTGAAAGCACTGTTGTGTGATTGTGTAGTTTTGTGTCTCACCAGATCGAGGGAAGAGTCGCTGTTCGACAGGTCGAGTGTGTGCAGATGGTTAGGCTGAGATAGAAAACTCCACAGGTGCTACAAACACACAACAACACGCAGATCAACACAACCGATAAACTAATTCAAATGACATAACACATTCACATGTGTGTGTGTGTGTGTGTGTGTGTGTGTACGTACAGGCATGTCCTCTCCTCTGAGTGTGTTTCCAGACAGATTCAGATGTGTGAGTGATGTGGAGGAGAAACACTGAGCGAGAACATTCACACCTGAAAACACATACGGACGTACACAAACACACAAACACATACACACGTGCGCGGATGGAGACAAACACACAAATACACACACAGATGTAGACACAGACACGGATGGAGACAGACAAACAAACACACACACACACGCACAGACATATACACAGACGAAAACATGCACAGGAGGAGACAAACACACAAACATGTACAGACACACACACACATGGACGGAGATACACACACAAACACAAAATGAACACATTTTGCTGAGTGAGAATAACAGCATCTCTGATGATGAGGGCGGGGCAACAACCTGTCAATCACATGATCCACCAATAGCAAACCACAACCATCCAATCAGTTCAACGCAAACACAATCAAGCCCCGCCTACATTTGTGAGCGAGTGTGTGTGTGTGTGTGTGTGTACCTTTAGCTGACAGTGAGTTCTTCGACAGGTCCAGCTGTTTCAGTCCAGGTGTGAGTTTAGAGAGTGCAGGACTCAGAAACATGACACCTGTCAATCACACACACAGAACACTGAGTGAGTGTGTGTGTGTGAGTGAGTGTGTGTGAGAGAGAGTGTGTGTGTGTGCTGAACCTTTGTCTTCAATACAGTTGTTGGCCAGACTGATTGTGTTTAACGCTGAGTTTGGATTCTGACTCAATGCAGCAGCAAACCTCTGAGCGAAATCACTGAAACACACACACACACACACACACACACACAATAAAATGTAAACGGACTGTTCTGAATAAAATGTATGTGAATATTCTGTACGCGCGCGCGTGTGTGTGTGTGTGTGTGTGAGAACCTCTTGAGTCCGGTGTTGTCCAGAGTCAGTTCCTCTAGTCTGGTAGATCGAGACACAACTCTGAATATCTGATCACACAGATCTGCAGTCTACACACACACACACACACACACACACACACACACACACCACGATGAGTGTATGAGCACATCATCCTCCAACAGCACTTTATGATCTGACAGACACACACTCACCAGTTTAAAGTCCTTTATGGAGAGTTTGATGAACCACTGATTGAACTCCAGTGCAGCAGTGATGGCCAGCAGATCCCTGAACACAACAACAACAACACAAACATGATCAACACACAGCACATTCTCAACAACAACAACAACACAAACATGATCAACACACTCTCACCAACAACAACAACACAAACATGATCAACACACAGCACATTCTCACCAACAACAACAACACAAACATGATCAACACACTCTCACCAACAACAACACAAACATGATCAACACACTCTCACCAACAACAACAACAACAACACAAACATGATCAACACATTCTCACCAACAACAACACAAACATGATCAACACACTCTCACCAACAACAACACAAACATGATCAACACACTCTCACCAACAACAACACAAACATGATCAACACACTCTCACCAACAACAACAACACAAACATGATCAACACACTCTCACCAACAACAACAACACAAACATGATCAACACACTCTCACCAACAACAACAACAACAACACAAACATGATCAACACACTCTCACCAACAACAACACAAACATGATCAACACACTCTCACCAACAACAACAACAACAACACAAACATGATCAACACACAGCACACTCTCACCAACAACAACAACAACAACAACATGATCAACACACTCTCACCAACAACAACAACAACAACATGATCAACACACTCTCACCAACAACAACAACAACAACAACACAGACATGATCAACACACTCTCACCAACAACAACAACAACACAAACATGATCAACACACTCTCACCAACAACAACAACAACAACACAAACATGATCAACACATTCTCACCAACAACAACACAAACATGATCAACACACTCTCACCAACAACAACAACACAAACATGATCAACACACTCTCACCAACAACAACACAAACATGATCAACACACTCTCACCAACAACAACAACAACAACACAAACATGATCAACACATTCTCACCAACAACAACACAAACATGATCAACACACTCTCACCAACAACAACACAAACATGATCAACACACTCTCACCAACAACAACACAAACATGATCAACACACTCTCACCAACAACAACAACACAAACATGATCAACACACTCTCACCAACAACAACAACACAAACATGATCAACACACTCTCACCAACAACAACAACAACAACACAAACATGATCAACACACTCTCACCAACAACAACACAAACATGATCAACACACTCTCACCAACAACAACAACAACAACACAAACATGATCAACACACAGCACACTCTCACCAACAACAACAACAACAACAACATGATCAACACACTCTCACCAACAACAACAACAACAACATGATCAACACACTCTCACCAACAACAACAACAACAACAACACAAACATGATCAACACACTCTCACCAACAACAACACAAACATGATCTACACACTCTCAACAACAACAACACAAACATGATCAACACACTCTCACCAACAACAACACAAACATGATCAACACACTCTCACCAACAACAACACAAACATGATCAACACACTCTCACCAACAACAACACAAACATGATCAACACACTCTCACCAACAACAACACAAACATGATCAACACACTCTCACCAACAACAACACAAACATGATCAACACACTCTCACCAACAACAACACAAACATGATCAACACACTCTCACCAACAACAACACAAACATGATCAACACACGGCACATTCTCACCAACAACAACACAATTGTGTGATACAGGTGTGTGTGATAGGTGTGTGTGATACAGGTGTGTGTGATACAGGTGTGTGTGATACAGGTGTGTGTGATACAGGTGTGTGTGTGATACAGGTGTGTGTGATACAGGTGTGTGTGATACAGGTGTGTGTGTGATACAGGTGTGTGTGTGATACAGGTGTGTGTGATACAGGTGTGTGTGATACAGGTGTGTGTGATACAGGTGTGTGTGATTACCTGTTGTCCAGGTGAATAAAGTCCTGCAGGCAGAGCTCTCGCGTGTCCTGAGACAGATAGATGGTATCCACATCCTTCAGAAACAAAGACAGAGCTGTGAGACAACAATGAGACATGATGAGACGGACAGACTAGAACTGTACTGACCCACTGCACTTCCTCTCTGTAGGGAACGCCCATCTGATCACACACACACCAGTAGAGACGCGAGAAACCTCCTGCACACACACACACACAGAGTGAGGAAGAGTAAAGAGAGCACATGTTGGCCAGTCCGCACTCTCTGAGAGTCTGTAACGGCTGTTTGAGGATCAGGACTTGATTTCTGGATCAGTTTATGATGAGGTCAGATCTCACAAACATATATGTACAAGAGTGTGTGAGTGTGTGTGTGTAAGAGAGAGAGAGAGAGAGAGAGAGAGAGAGAGAGTGATTGACTGATTGATTGAGTACCGCAGGGTCCTGGTTCTGCCGGACTGTGATTTTCCCAGAGTTTCTGTAAGCTGGTGATTCTCTCCATCGGCTTTAACACAAGCTTCTTGATCACCCTCCTGAAACACACACACAAACACATGAAAAAGACACACACACAGGTGTGTATGGAGTTACAGTGTGTGTATGGATGTATGTGTGTGTGTGTGTGTCTTACAGTGGGTCGAGTCCTGGAGAAATCTCCTGAATGTTTGTTCCTATCTGTGCAATAAATTCATCAGTGTCCTGATCAGACGCCAGTCTGAGAGACAGTTGCCCTCTGTCATAATCCACCAGCAGCTACACACACACACACACACACAGCTGTTTCAGCACAATATGAGCTGCAGGAGATGATGAACATCCATCACAGCATTATACGACAGTTAAATCCAGTTAAAGATTTCAGTCTTGAATTGCTGATCACAGGCTCTTCTCTTTTGTACTGCGGTACAGTGAGACATTACTGTGGTACTAAAATAATACCTCATTTTATCTATATCCATTTAAAATATCATATCTCTTTATGTTTACTCATATATTGTGGTTGATTAATCCTTGTGTTTAAGCATATTTGTCAGTGAAATTGATGAAACTCATTGTTGATTGTTGAGGTTCACCTGCTTCTGTTTGACGCTGTTGATGCCCTGAATATCAAACACACTGAAGGACTGATCGACCTGACGACATGAAACACACAATCAAACACAGAATACAGATGCTGAACAACCAGCTCACATCTACACAAACACACACACACTAACTCACACTCACTCTCTCACACAAACACACACACTAACTCACACTCTCACTCACTCACACAAACACACACTAACTCACACTCACATACAAACACACATTAACTCACACTCTCACTCACTCACACACTCACACTAACATACAAACACTAACTCACACAAACACACATTAACTCACACTCTCACTCACTCACACACTCACACTAACATACAAACACTAACTCACACTCACACTCACTCTCACTCTCACACTCACACTCACTCTCACTCTCACACTCACACTCACACTCACTCTCACTCTCACACTCACACTCACACTCACACTCACACTCACTCTGACACTCACACTCACACTCACACTCACACTCACACTCACTCTCACACTCACTCTCACACTCACTCTCACACTCACTCTCACACTCACTCTCACACTCACTCTCACACTCACTCTCACTCTCACACTCACTCTCACACTCACTCTCACTCTCACTCTCACTCTCACGCTCACTCTCACGCTCACTCTCACGCTCACTCTCACTCTCACGCTCACGCTCACTCTCACGCTCACTCTCACTCTCACGCTCACGCTCACTCTCACTCTCACACTCACTCTCACACTCACACTCACTCTCACTCTCACACTCACTCTCACACTCACTCTCACACTCACTCTCACTCTCACACTCACTCTCACTCTCACACTCACTCTCACTCTCACACTCACTCTCACTCTCACACTCACACTCACACTCACACTCACACTCACTCTCACTCTCACTCTCACACTCACTCTCACTCTCACACTCACTCTCACACTCACTCTCACTCTCACTCTCACTCTCACACTCACTCTCACTCTCACACTCACTCTCACACTCACTCTCACACTCACTCTCACTCTCACACTCACTCTCACACTCACTCTCACTCTCACTCTCACTCTCACTCTCACACTCACTCTCACTCTCACTCTCACACTCACTCTCACACTCACACTCACTCTCACACTCACTCTCACACTCACACTCACACTCACACTCACACTCACTCTCACACTCACTCTCACACTCACTCTCACACTCACTCTCACACTCACACTCACTCTCACTCTCACTCTCACACTCACACTCACTCTCACACTCACTCTCACACTCACTCTCACTCTCACTCTCACTCTCACTCTCACTCTCACACTCACACTCACTCTCACTCTCACACTCACACTCACACTCACTCTCACACTCACTCTCACACTCACTCTCACACTCACTCTCACACTCACTCTCACACTCACTCTCACTCTCACACTCACTCTCACACTCACACTCACTCTCACACTCACTCTCACACTCACTCTCACACTCACACTCACACTCACTCTCACACTCACTCTCACACTCACTCTCACTCTCACACTCACTCTCACACTCACTCTCACACTCACTCTCACTCTCACACTCACTCTCACACTCACTCTCACACTCACTCTCACTCTCACACTCACTCTCACTCTCACTCTCACACTCACTCTCACACTCACACTCACTCTCACACTCACTCTCACACTCACTCTCACTCTCGCTCTCACTCTCGCTCTCACACTCACTCTCACACTCACTCTCACACTCACTCTCACACTCACTCTCACACTCACTCTCACACTCACTCTCACACTCACTCTCACTCTCACACTCACTCTCACACTCACTCTCACTCTCACTCTCACTCTCACGCTCACTCTCACGCTCACTCTCACGCTCACTCTCACTCTCACGCTCACGCTCACTCTCACGCTCACTCTCACTCTCACGCTCACGCTCACTCTCACTCTCACACTCACTCTCACACTCACACTCACTCTCACTCTCACACTCACTCTCACACTCACTCTCACACTCACTCTCACTCTCACACTCACTCTCACTCTCACACTCACTCTCACTCTCACACTCACTCTCACTCTCACACTCACACTCACACTCACACTCACACTCACTCTCACTCTCACTCTCACACTCACTCTCACTCTCACACTCACTCTCACACTCACTCTCACTCTCACTCTCACTCTCACACTCACTCTCACTCTCACACTCACTCTCACACTCACTCTCACACTCACTCTCACTCTCACACTCACTCTCACACTCACTCTCACTCTCACTCTCACTCTCACTCTCACACTCACTCTCACTCTCACTCTCACACTCACTCTCACACTCACACTCACTCTCACACTCACTCTCACACTCACACTCACACTCACACTCACACTCACTCTCACACTCACTCTCACACTCACTCTCACACTCACTCTCACACTCACACTCACTCTCACTCTCACTCTCACACTCACACTCACTCTCACACTCACTCTCACACTCACTCTCACTCTCACTCTCACTCTCACTCTCACTCTCACACTCACACTCACTCTCACTCTCACACTCACACTCACACTCACTCTCACACTCACTCTCACACTCACTCTCACACTCACTCTCACACTCACTCTCACACTCACTCTCACTCTCACACTCACTCTCACACTCACACTCACTCTCACACTCACTCTCACACTCACTCTCACACTCACACTCACACTCACTCTCACACTCACTCTCACACTCACTCTCACTCTCACACTCACTCTCACACTCACTCTCACACTCACTCTCACTCTCACACTCACTCTCACACTCACTCTCACACTCACTCTCACTCTCACACTCACTCTCACTCTCACTCTCACACTCACTCTCACACTCACACTCACTCTCACACTCACTCTCACACTCACTCTCACTCTCGCTCTCACTCTCGCTCTCACACTCGCTCTCACACTCGCTCTCACACTCGCTCTCACACTCGCTCTCACACTCGCTCTCACACTCGCACTCACACTCGCACTCACACTCGCACTCACTCTCGCACTCACTCTCGCACTCACTCTCGCACTCACTCTCGCACTCACTCTCGCACTCACTCTCGCTCTCACACTCGCTCTCACACTCGCTCTCACACTCGCACTCACTCTCGCACTCACTCTCGCTCTCACACTCGCTCTCACACTCGCACTCACTCTCGCACTCACTCTCGCTCTCACACTCGCTCTCACACTCGCTCTCACACTCGCACTCACTCTCGCACTCACTCTCACACTCACTCTCACACTCACTCTCACACTCACTCTCACTCTCACTCTCACACTCGCTCTCACACTCGCTCTCACACTCGCTCTCACACTCGCACTCACACTCGCACTCACACTCGCACTCACTCTCGCACTCACTCTCGCACTCACTCTCGCACTCACTCTCGCACTCACTCTCGCACTCACTCTCGCTCTCACACTCGCTCTCACACTCGCACTCACTCTCGCACTCACTCTCGCTCTCACACTCGCTCTCACACTCGCACTCACTCTCGCACTCACTCTCGCTCTCACACTCGCTCTCACACTCGCTCTCACACTCGCACTCACTCTCGCACTCACTCTCACACTCACTCTCACACTCACTCTCACACTCACTCTCACTCTCACTCTCACACTCGCTCTCACACTCGCTCTCACACTCGCTCTCACACTCGCTCTCACACTCGCACTCACACTCGCACTCACACTCGCACTCACTCTCGCACTCACTCTCGCACTCACTCTCGCACTCACTCTCGCACTCACTCTCGCACTCACTCTCGCTCTCACACTCGCTCTCACACTCGCTCTCACTCTCGCACTCACTCTCGCACTCACTCTCGCACTCACTCTCGCTCTCACACTCGCTCTCACACTCGCACTCACTCTCACACTCACTCTCGCTCTCACACTCACTCTCACACTCGCTCTCACACTCGCACTCACTCTCACACTCACTCTCACACTCACTCTCACACTCACTCTCACACTCACTCTCACTCTCACTCTCACACTCACTCTCACACTCACTCTCACACTCACTCTCACACTCGCTCTCACACTCGCTCTCACACTCGCTCTCACACTCGCTCTCACACTCGCTCTCACACTCGCACTCACACTCGCACTCACACTCGCACTCACTCTCGCACTCACTCTCGCACTCACTCTCGCACTCACTCTCGCACTCACTCTCGCACTCACTCTCGCTCTCACACTCGCTCTCACACTCGCTCTCACTCTCGCACTCACTCTCACACTCACTCTCACACTCACTCTCACACTCACTCTCACACTCACTCTCACACTCACTCTCACACTCACTCTCACACTCACTCTCACACTCACTCTCACACTCACTCTCACACTCACTCTCACACTCACTCTCACACTCACTCTCACTCTCACTCTCACACTCACTCTCACTCTCACTCTCACTCTCACACTCACTCTCACACTCACTCTCACACTCACACTCACTCTCACACTCACTCACACTCACTCTCACACTCACACTCACTCTCACACTCACTCTCACACTCACTCTCACACTCACACTCACTCTCACACTCACTCTCACTCTCACACTCACTCTCACACTCACTCTCACACTCACACTCACTCTCACACTCACTCTCACACTCACTCTCACACTCACTCTCACTCTCACACTCACTCTCACACTCACTCTCACACTCACTCTCACTCTCACACTCACTCTCACACTCACTCTCACTCTCACACTCACTCTCACACTCACTCTCACACTCACTCTCACTCTCACTCTCACTCTCACACTCACACTCACTCTCACACTCACTCTCACACTCACTCTCACACTCACTCTCACACTCACACTCACACTCACTCTCACACTCACACTCACTCTCACACTCACTCTCACACTCACTCTCACTCTCACACTCACTCTCACACTCACTCTCACACTCACTCTCACTCTCACACTCACTCTCACACTCACTCTCACACTCACTCTCACACTCACACTCACTCTCACACTCACTCTCACACTCACTCTCACTCTCACTCTCACACTCACTCTCACACTCACTCTCACACTCACTCTCACTCTCACTCTCACTCTCACTCTCACACTCACACTCACTCTCACACTCACTCTCACACTCACTCTCACACTCACTCTCACACTCACACTCACTCTCACACTCACACTCACACTCACACTCACTCTCACACTCACTCTCACACTCACTCTCACACTCACTCTCGCTCTCACACTCGCTCTCACACTCGCTCTCACACTCGCTCTCACACTCGCTCTCACACTCGCTCTCACACTCGCTCTCACACTCGCTCTCACACTCACTCTCACACTCACTCTCACACTCACACTCACTCTCACTCTCACACTCACACTCACACTCACACTCACTCTCACACTCACTCTCACACTCACACTCACTCTCACTCTCACACTCACACTCACACTCACTCTCACACTCACTCTCACACTCACTCTCACACTCACTCTCACACTCACTCTCACACTCACTCTCACACTCACTCTCACACTCACTCTCACACTCACTCTCACTCTCACACTCACTCTCACACTCTCACTCACTCACACACTCACACTAACATACAAACACTAACTCACACAAACACACACTAACTCACACTCTCATTCACTCACTCACAAAAACGCACACTCTCACACTCACACTAACATACAAACACACACTAACTCACACACACGCACACTAACTCACACAAACACACACTCTCACACTAACATACAAACACACACACACACTTACACTCATTCTAACTCTCTCACACACAAACGCACTCTCACACTAACTCGCACTCTTAGACATAAAAACACGCTCACACTCACTCATGCAAACTCACAATTACACTCACTCACTCACGCTCACTCTCACACTCTTACAGACTCTCACACACACAAACACTCTCACTCAATCTCATACTCACTCCCAGTCCCGCACTCACACACACTCTTACACACACAAACACAAACACACTCACCCTCTCACTCTCACACACACACACACACTCCCTCACTCACTCTCACACACACACTCTCACACACTCTCTCACCCTCGCTCTCTCTCCCACACACGCACTCCATTCGCTCTCGCACTCGCACTCGCACTCACTCTCGCACTCACTCTCGCACTCACTCTCGCACTCACTCTCGCACTCACTCTCGCACTCACTCTCGCACTCACTCTCGCACTCACACTCACTCTCACTCTCACACTCACTCTCACACTCACACTCACTCTCACTCTCACTCTCACACTCACTCTCACTCTCACACTCATTTTCACACTCACACACTCACTTTAGCAGGCAGTCGTGTGCTCAGCAGAAACACTCGATGAGGAGCGAGAGCCTGTGGTGAAACCAGAGAAGAAGAGCAGGACTCAGACGAAATATATAAAATACACAATCAATCAAGTTCTAATCGTGTGTTAAGAATTTATTATTAACATGCAGTTTAAAGATTAATATTTAATAAACAAAGCAAGTAAAGCAGAATTCGATATGCAATAATACACATTTCAAACATCAGGATGCTGCATTGTCATCAAACGACCGCATTAGATCATATACAGTTACAAATACAGTTACTTTGCATTTTAAAGCAGTTTCGATTGTCGTGTTGGAGTTTATTCTTAAGAAAGTATTGTGTGTATTAATGTGTAAACAACAGGAACGTCTTCAGCATGAGATCCTTTCATCTGAACCGGACTTTACCCGCTAAAGGGCCAACAGAAGCTCACAGATCTTCATCTCAAGCTAGCTTTGATTCGCATGAGACAGACTGTGTGGTGTTATGATTGTGTGCGTTGTCGAGATGCGGACGGGGGATTAAAATCACAATCAGCCAATCACAGATGAGGTGAAAAGTCATGCAAGGTTAACCTATTCTCACATGACCGATTAGCTTCACACACACACACACATTCACTCAGAGAGCAGAAGTGAGAATAATGAGTGAAAACATGCCGTTGAACTCCAGATGAAATGAGACACACAAACCCAACAAACAAACTTCTGCTTCTATGAAACAATTGTGAGCTTATCATCGCACAACCAACGTGAGTCACGACACGTAACACACAATCTTGTGGAGGATCCTGGAATGTAAAGTGTGTGTATGAGTGTAACAGTGTGTGTGTAAATGTGTGTAAGGGTGCGTGTGAAAGTGTTTGTGTGAGTGTGACAGTGTGCGTGTAAATGTGTGTGTGAGTAAGGGTGTGTGTGAAAGTCTGTGTGTGTAAGTTTGTGAGTGTGTGTGAGAGAGAGTGTTAGTGTTTGTGTGTTAGTGTATGTGTCTGTGTGAGCGTGTGAGTGTGTGTGTGTGAGAGAGAGTGTGTGAGTGTGAGTGTGTGTGTGTGTATATCAGAGGATCAGGTCTCTGTCAAGTCAGGACAGGAAAAGGAGGGTAAGAATGTGTAAACAGCACAGCTGAATTTTACAGTGAAGAGCTGCTCAAACACACTCAAACACTCTCAAACACACACTCACAGCATGAAAGCTTGTTTCTGCAGAGAGTAAAATAAATGTTTTAAATGTTCATTGTAATTTTATCTCTTAATTCAGACGTTTTTTGTCACCCTTGAGAGAAATGAAGTTACAGTCGTTTCCTGGAGTAAAAACTCTCCCTGAGGAAATGCATTTCTGCTGAAGCGTCGGTCTCATTCTTCAAACCACTGTTCAGTGGAATCCACATTTCCCATGATGCCATGCAGCACATTCCTGTGTGTCGTGGACGTTATTATAATACTTTTTTGCTTCAAATCAAAGTTTGTGATGGCTGGTTTGGTTCACGTCTCCAGGATCATGAATATCCCGTCAGTGTCGGAATCAGGGAGCACACGTTACTCACCAGGACCCTGCTCTCCAGTCTGTCACCTTTGACCTCCAGGCCGACCCTCTGAACCAAACACAGCTTGACCTGCTGCCCGACGGCCTGCTGGACGCTCTCTACACACACACACACACACACACAGGTAAAGTAGGCAGAAACACACTTGTGAGATTCCCTGCAGAGCGTCTGCTTTTATCTTTATTTAGGAGAAACAGCAGAGACAGAGATGATCCGTTAATAAAACCTGTGAGAAATCAAGATTGAACA